>UYYA01000304.1:0-73558 GCA_900624975.1 Angiostrongylus costaricensis
CCATCCCTTCGAGGTCGGCAAATTGGTAACAAACTTGTCTGGGAGGATAGCAGCACTGGCTCGATACATTGGTAGGCCACCGCAAATCATTGTAAAGGCCACGTAAGCATTCAATTACCCCCAAACGATGCTTAATGAAGTCGAATGCATGGCGCTCTATACTCTATTTTTATTTTGCATGTATACATATATGTATTTATATGCGTATATATACATATATATATATGAGTTGTAAAATGAGATACCTCTTCTCCGAGGTGCCTTTTTGGATCCTGTTTCCCTACATTCTTGATCGCAAGCTCTTCATCAGTCATTTTTTCCTCGTCTTCAACCGCCTAAAATGGAAAACGACAAAGGTATATCAAATGAGAGTACAGGGATGGATTCCTTGTACTAGATTATCTAAATTCCGCAAACAACTAATCATACCTATACGTCTATATAAACGCCAAGCGTTACTTCAGAATCTGTACAGCACACTGCTTTTACCAAAACAGATATTCATATCCCCTCAGCTAATTTTGTAAACTGCATGTATGTGGAGACTCTCCATCGCGTCAAGTCCCAGTGAAGTATTAATTTACAGTACCCCAAACAAAATGCACCTTTATCATGACCTCGAAGACTACTGATAAGGCAACGTAGGATAGCATTATGAAGAGTTCTGATGAAACCTCAAATCCATTATACGGAACTAAACTCTAAAAGGATCACGGCGCCGATTTTTGCTTACAGTCAGAAGCATTGAAAGTTTTCATCGAGGTCTTGAGAATACAAGCCAATATGAGTAGGAGTTTCCGATTTGCAAAAAGTTCTGAAAGCCGCGAAATTCAGGAAATGAATAGGCATCAGTAATCATTTCGGTGAGTGCATCCAATATCTTTACTACATTAGTAAGTACGTGCGAGTTCTTAAGGAAAGCCATAAAACACGATGTTACAAAGAAAACTCTAGCAATAACGGCTGCAGATGCACAGGACGGAATTGCAGTCACGACGGCAGCAGAGACTTTGCTAGCTAAAAAACTTTAGCCCGTTTAGCTTTCATATGTCCGGACTAAAAAGCTATTAGATCTAGAAGGCACTGGATCCATGACTTCGATGAACATCTCATCCTTGACACATACACGTCCGCTTGTATTCATACCATGCACAAGAAGTTGAGTATACCATCTTAGTTCTTCACTATGAAATCTGATATACCATCTCTTCAACGGAGAAGCATAAACAGCACGGCCCTTCACCGAATGCAGAACTTCATGAGCGAAATTTCGCCATCCTATAGCACCGCTACCGATGTAAACAAGGGTCTGCGACAGGGGTGTACCATATCGTCAAGACTATTCAGTGTCACCTCCGATTACGTCAAGCGAAAAAAGCAATGAAAGACGCTGGCGAGTTTGCACAACACATGCAGATAAACCATAGCTTATCTGAACATTAATGAAACAATATTCACAGGAAATGGATCCGTTTCTGACTCATCATTAAAGCCCAACGGAACGAATACTTTTTAATGGTCGAACCATGTACATAGGGGTCTGAAAGCCAACTTGAGAAGCAACTTAGTTTCAAAGCTACGTAGGAGGAAGTGGTCGGCTTTTTAGAGCTACGGATTTCGATATCTACAGAGTGATACCACGAACACCCCGTATCACATAAGAAGAAGAATATGAAACGAAATCCCCAACTAAGTAGATGATCAAAGTTCTCAAACGCTCATTACGTCATGACGTCTAAATGTGATGATCCGGACAAACACTTCTTAACGATAACCGCTAGAACACCTGTTAATGAATGTGTTCTTTCTAACGTTGACAACGTAGAAGAAAGACCACTGACACGATAACCAAAATGTGACGCTTGTAGCCCCTTTTAAACGAGCGTAACCCCACCAAGAAATTCTGACATGCTACTACACAGGTGAGCTAAGTTCATTGGTGTCCACTTAGAATGATCGAAGAACAAAGGAATATTCGACTTCCTTAGGCACCATAGATGTGAACGAATGCATATTTGCCCTGAACGAAAACTTTCAACGGGCCGTTGACATAAAATTCAATGTTTCTTCCCATTCCAGGCAAATCCGGTACCTAATTGCTGATCATAGAAGATGGTTAGCCAGAAATTGTAGAATCACTTTACAGATATTTCAGCGTTGATCAACTACCTTTTTATAGAGTTTCGCAAGTTTTAACATTAGAAGCATGCTCTCTTTGTTCTTCTCATTACAACAAGTATAATTTTGTACGGCTAGTGAGTCCATCCAAGACTGCTTGTTTAGATTTAGTAGCATCTGAAACAGTGCAATGAGATTACAAAATAATACTTCACACTGAAATAAAATGGACTGGTGGTGAACTAAATGAAGCAAAGCAGACAATGTGAAGTTATCAACAGTTCTTTTAAAATAAAACCACAAAGCAATATAAATTTCTGTCGGCTGCTGTCATGCGCTTTCTCATATGGTGTGGATCGCAGTTCTTCGATTTTTCTCTCTCCTATAACCATCATCCATAAAGACTGAATTGACGCACTCTAGTGAGGAATTCACTGTATCACGAGGATCTCTAGTCTTATCTCCACAGTGACATATTGAGTGAATACGGTTTTAGTGGAACACCGAGATAGTATTCCTATGACTTCCACACGTCTTCGCCGCGGATATCCGAGGGCTCTTGTGGTTCACAGCTATTTTTGAATTAGATTCTTCCAGGACGAAAAGGATTCTAACTATTATTGCATCGATCGATCCAGGTCGATGTAATAGGGTGGATGCTCGTTGGTTGCTAGGTTTTCTTATTGAACATTGTAAGCTCGTCTAGATTCTACAGAAGCAAACGCAGTTAAAACTAGTGGTTTGAACTCTAAAAGAAGAAAAAACCCTAAAAATTGCGCACATGATCTTCTCTGCTGTTACATCTAGAAGATCAAACGATAGCACACTAGAATGGTTGCACGAAACCTCAGCTAACGTCAAGAAGTAGACGGTACTAATGTTGACTCCATGTTGCATACCACACACGCTTACAAGAAACAATATCCCAAAGCAATAGTCAGTCAGCTGCTTCTTATAAAAGCAATTATCAAATGAATGCCAGCAAAAACATGGAAACTGCTTGAAGTTGAGTTTTTTTATTTTTCACCCAAGGGAACAAACAACAGAAAAATCACGAAAAAAAAACTGAGATCCTCTTCTGATTCCTTGAACTTACCTTTTGTTCTAAATCATGCGTCCGGTATGCAATTGGTATTGAGTAGTAATGCCTGTTAAGACCATGTATCAAAGCCTAGAACACGTACAAATCAGAGATTCTGAGGAACGCCTTACAACTTAGGAACATGTCAAACCGGATAACTATGAAATTAACTAGGAAAACAACCACAATGATGCTCAGATATTTGCAAAATTCTGAATCGAAGATAACCGCGGTGGGATCGAACACTATTATACTTTCAGGGAGCTAACGCGTTCAAGTAAATAAGATTAACATTGTAATTTCGACTATAGCCTTAGCTGAACTGGCTTCAATGCCGATTTGTGTTCTTAGATCAATCCCTTGACGAATGACTGCCGATGCCACTGGTAGATAGAAAACTAGCTGAGAGAAAGGTGAAACGAAGGAACCGCGTGGTGTGATGATGAACGCATTAAGCTCTGGAAAGTGTATCAGCGTGTTCGATACCCACCGCAGACACTTCCGGTCCGGAATTTTGCAAATACCTCAGCATCACTGTGGCTATACCCCATATAATACCCTTCCGTGAAAAGTTATAGCAAGCAATAAATAAAAAGTTAAACATCGTTAGAAATACTGCAAACCAAAAGGAGTTCATAGCCCAAAAACCTACTTGAATGCTTGGCTTCTGTAAATGACCAAGGTTACTAGTAGTTTGACGTGGTTCTTGATTGAGCGCCATCGTTTGTGGGTTAATGGTACGGAACGCGTCTATGACGACCTAAAATCAACTCCAATCAAAGCCAATCATTATATTAGGTGGTAAAATAAGCATCATCGAATGTACACCAAATAAGTTATGCAATTTAAAATCTCCACTTCAGTACCTGCTCATAGCATACCTATGATAACAAGCATACCTTTGATTAAATTGTAACACAAACCTTTCCTTTAACAGATTGAATGGGATCTACAACAACAGCAACTGCTCTATCTGAAAGAGCCTCAAACGACTGCTGCGTGTTAACATCAACTCCAGAAAGCCAACAACCGAAACCTGGATGGGAATGGTACCTAGAAATCACGGATAAATGAATCTGTTAAACTGAAAGAAGAGCTAATCGATGGCAGCAGAACAACGATCTGTGCTAAACAAAGAACGAATATATCAAAAATCGACTTTCCTTAAAGTACGGCATGACCAATCAACATATATTTTTCCATTGATAAGCTAACAGAATGGTGATAAAAAGGTAAGACGAGGAAGAACTATAAGATCACTGTGTTCGTAAACACATACAGAGCACTACATTACCCAGAATGCCTACAAAAAATTAAGAAGGGAAACAAAAGAACACCTAATCCCTATTAAAGGCACAAAGTACTGCAGTTTCAAGGAAATTTGGTATAGAAAGAAGAAAAAACCTACCATCCAACAACCATTTCTGGTCGTCCTGTTTGCTTCAACATGTCAAGCATCTTGGCTTGAAATACTGGGTCCACAGCCTCGACAGATACTCCCTTAATGAAAAACTTTATAGGCACAGCAGAAACTGGAATATGCATTTGTTAGCTTACAGTTCCAGATTGAGGCATTGCGAAAACGTCTATAACATTGACGGTATATTCATCAACAAATTCACCTAGCATAAGTCCCATAACCTAAAATAAGAAGCTCCTATATAGACAATACAGATCTAGGGACAAACAAAATGATGACATAACACTGAATGATAAAGAAAAACAGAAACACCTCCATCGGTACTCCAGCCCTTCCATGTTTCAGCATTTTTAACAACGCAAGAGATGATATGTATACAGTCTCAGATGTGTCTACTTGATTCGAATCTGATGGAGGACCTCCGCCAAACTAAAACATAGATTTTTGCTTCGAATGGCCTAGAATAGTATTATGAGACAATTCTTATACTGACTTTGAATGTATGTATGCAACTGCATAGCTATGTAAAAGCCTATTTATAAGTAAATGCTGTTCCTAAAGTCTTCGTGGTGCCTTGCAAAGTCACAATAACATAATTGTAAACAAGAGGAACTGTTTAAGGAATCGAGTTCTCAAAAGTAATTTCGTGAAGAATATTCTGGTGAAGGTAAAATGAGAATAGAAGTAGAAGACAACATGAAAAAGTACACCTTTAAAAATTCAGAAAACAACCAAACTCACTCACCTGTCCAATTCCACCGGTAAGTCCACCGAGTCGCAGAAACCGTTCCATTAACCTTAAAATGTTGCCTAGAATAACCACTAAAGCGGAACGAGGGAAGAAACCAGAAACAGGAAAGGATATCATATTAATTGCAAAGAGCACAGGTGAAGAACCTGGCTGTGATGGTATGAGAAACTAACAGATTCGTAGAAATATTCACAGAAAAGAAACCAACCGCAAAAAACATAACGCAAAAGGCAACTTGCTAATATTTAAAACCTAACGAAACTATGAACAAACATTTCAAACAATACCTCAAGAACTCGAAGATAAAAGTGAGATAAAAGTGATGAAAACGAACGGTAAGAAAACCAGTTATCACAATTCAAACGTGGAAGAGGTACCTCAAAAAATATGACAAGAATAATAACGTGAAATAAAATACACCTTAACTTGTATATAACTTACACAAAACAACACTGGGAAATAAGCATTACCTAACTAGCAGCAATAATGATTACAAAACTTTTAAATCACGTACTACTGTAATACTCCACTTCTGTAGCGCTACGTAAACTTACACACTCTAAAGACCTGGCCCGCTAACATCTCAGATCCTGTCGTTTTGCAAATATCTGGCCAGGCGACTTTGGGCGATTCTTAAATGGTCGGTAATTCGATGAACAAAAACAATATAACCTGGGTGTTACCGTAAGGCCGCGTGTAGTGCGGTAGTCGGAGGCGCCCTGCAGTACACGTGGGATCGATCCCCGCGCCCCAGGGCCAACAAGCGGACAGCAACACTGACTGGATACATCGTCGGGCTACCGCGAGTCTTTGTAAAACCCAGATATACATTTAGTCGCCTTTAACGATGGTTAATGAAGTCGAATGCATGCTGCAACCCACAGGAAATGGTCAACGTTAAGGGCTTTATCCTTTTATTACCATGAGTATCAAAATAAGGTCAGTGCAAATTATGAACCTGGGCATAGAACCTGTGACAGGTGCGGATCCACCTCATTCAGGGGTTCAAACTTGGAAAACACGACCTTATAAACTAGGCTCACAAATCTCATGAAAACATTCACTCAACCGTGTTTTCGTCATACTTCAACAACGCTGTCTTTGTCGTAAACATTCCTGCCGCATTCACATATCCTAGTCGAGCAATTAAATCTTCACGCCAAACAAACCACCTCATCGTGGCTGGGGTGTTCTTGGATGTAGGGCTGCGATGCACACCGAGAGGATTTATTCCCCCAGCAGGGTCTCCCAAGTTGAAAAGGAGTCCGGCGTTTCCATCACGAAACCTAACTAAGAGTAAGCCAATACCGCGATCTGCCACCGTAGTATCAACCTAGTCGCATGGCGGATAATTTCCCTCTAGACCACAAAGGCTGCGACTGCCTGTGGTGGTAACGACCTGGCACAGACTTTGGCCAGGCTGACATCGCCATTCCGAGCCACAATAACTAAATCAGCAAACCGAAATAATATAGGGTTTTGCCGGGGTCCGCACTGGTGAAGACGGGCCATCCAAGTATCCAAATAAGTAACCTTGGAAACTTTGCGAGACTCCCAATGTGCTGGATCCGACAGATACCTCACAAGCACAAATGACGCTTAAAAATGGATGATCTGTCGGGACTGTTATAATAGGCATCTTTTGTGAACAACGTCGTAACCAATCATAGCATGTCATGATGCTCTTCTATTTGGATGACGAAAGAGTTCACTTGCAGAGGATTGCGCTTTATCGCGTATCGTCCAAATTTCTCAAAACTTTTCACTGATATCAATATGGTCAGTAATAAATAATAATTTATTTCCGTCTTTCTCCTCAACAATACGAAGCTCATGAAACACTGTAAGTACATTGTTATACGATCATGTTAGGCGGTTGTCAGAATGGTCCAATACAGGAGTAAAGTAAAAGCGACTTGGTGACGTTCGACTGCGGGTCATCCATCCACTGACACTGATTCTTGTGCCTCGGAATCGGGCTATCATTAGTGGGCAACTGCCGTGTTGTTCTGAAACATATCATTACCTCAACAGATCACATCCTGTTAATTACTCACTCCTTAACAACACACCCATGCTTTGTAGTGCTTTTGAAATAACTCATATTAGAAACACTAATCCTTTCTGATCGTAAGTCAAGGAAAATACCATGCTGCATTAGGAACATTAAAGAGCGCGTCACTCACCATGCAGTACTCGACCGCATCCTTAAAAATAGAGCTATATTCACGGCGTGATCAAAGAATAGAAATAATGGATTCGGAGGTAGTGTGGCAAACATAGACAAAACGGAATACAAAAAACTTAAAACCGTCCTCGTGCGATCGTTTCTTGATTCTCAGCAGTTTCAAGTATCAGAAGAATCGCTGTACTTCATGACAACCCAAATCTGGGCAACACACGTCCCTTCGGTCCACCCTCCAGGTTGACAAATAACTAAGGCGATGATATTAGAACGCCATAGCATTGATATCTCACGATTCTACGGGAAATCACGCTCAATTATCGGCACTGAATACGTCAATGAGGTAAGAAGATCTCAAATTTTGAAGTGGCAATAAAACTGGCACACAAATCCCACCAACTCCACGGATTTCTGTTGAAAAACAATGGATCGAAGAAAGGAAGCTCTAATATTCCTTTAAGTATTCGAATCAGTACTCTATCAGTACTCTGAAGTGTCAAGTAGGATTTACCGAAAGAGCAGTGTGTAACAAACTGTTATTCCTCACTAAAAGGATAAAGCTCTCGGCGTTGATCAATCCCTGAGGGATGCGCCATGCATTCGACTTCATTAAGTACCGCTGGAGGTGGTTGAACGCATATCTGGCCTTTACAATGACTCGCCGTGGTTTGCCGATGTATCGAGCCAGTGCTGCTATCTTCTCAGACAAGTCTGTTACCAATTTGCCGACCCGAGGGATGGAAGGCTTGGTGGGCCATGGGCGCAGAGATTGATCCCACGCGTGTGTCGCAGTGGCGCCTCCAACCATTGCGCCATATGCGCCCCTGATTCCTCACTACATAAACATAAATGAACATAAAAATTTGATAAAGCTATGTGATACCTTAAGATCCCAGACAGCAATCAAGCCATCGGTGCCACAAGTGGTAAACTTGATCACATTGTTCTTGCTTCCAGAATGCGGTAAAATCTGTCTAAAACAGCGGTATTAAAACATATATAACACTTTCAAGAAAAATAGCTCTCAATAAGTCAACAGCTTACGTGATCATGTTCTGATGAAGAGTTTTCAACTTTACGTCAACTTGTTCAGAAGCTGCATTTCTGGAAAGTAGCAAAACCAACTGGACTAGATTACATAAATGTTGTCACCAATAAAATACGGTGTTAAAACATAACACGAAGATTTAAGTGGTTTTGAATCGACGAGCTGCTAGGCCACATGAGTTGTCCTGAAGGGGAGGAGCGAAGGTAGGGACACTAACCAAAAAAGATTGTACACTTGTGCGACATAGGTTGATTAACGCTAACATACTGATATAAATGGATTGAATACGACGTAATCCGACTAATGGAGACGAAAAATCAGCCAACAAACACCGTCTATAACATCAGAGAACGTTCTTCGAAATCCTTGAAATATATGATAGTAGATCAGTTGGGATAGTTAGTGTTTTCGTCAATATCGACCAGCGCCATCGGCAATCACCCATCAATGGGATTGATCTAAGGAGCCCAAATCAGCTACGAACCCAGTGAAGGTGAGGCTGTAGTCGAAATTACAATGTTAACTTTTTATTTACTGACTGTTATAATTTTCTTGGCAGACTATTGCGTGTGAAACAACCACAATGATGCTCAAATATCTGCAAAACTCCGGACCACGGGTGTCTACTGTGGAGAACGAACGCGTTATCACCCTTGCGGGAGTAACACGTTCACCACCGCACCATGGGGTCCTTCGTTTCGCCTGCCTCTCAGCTAGGTTGCTTCACACGCAATACCCTGCCATGGAAATTACAAAAAGTAGTAAATAAAAAGTTAACATTGTGATTTCGACTACAGACTCAGCTTAATTGGGTTCGTTGCCGATCTGGGCTCCCTAGATCAATCCCGTTGACGGATGATTGGTGATGGTACTCATCGATAGAACTAGGTGAGAGACAGGCGAAACGAAGGACCCGCATGGTGCGGTGATGAACGCGTTAGCTTCCGGAAAGGATGATAGCGCGTTCGTTCTCCACCGCAGACACCTGTGGTCCGGAGTTTTGCAAATATCTCAGTATCATTGTTATTGTTCCGCTGAGATCAAACATTATCCAGCCGAAATGGACGTTCCTAGAGAGTGTGTAGAAAACTGGTCTCCCGTTAAGTCTGAGGAAAATGGTGCTCATGACTAATATATGTGTTGGAAATTTTTCACTCACGCTAACAGGATGAAGAAATACGAAGGCAGCATGTGAGTGTAACCAGGTTGTGGAGAGAACGAGATAAACCATCTTGCTCGAACCAAAGAAATACAAAAAAAGTGGCTCTGCGCCCAATTTTTCAAGGTCACCGTTATTCCTTATCCAACATATGGTTCGGTAGCCACACAAGCCAAATCAAAGAGGTCAAAGACTTCTACATTGAAGTGGTTATGGTGAATTTATGGAACAACCTAAAAGAGAGCAGGCATTCGCTAAAAAGAAACCAGGGAACCTTCTAGCAAGATATCGGGAATCAGACAGGCCAGAACCGTTATGTGGCACCACGCGATGTTCGACGTATAAGATGAAGACCACAATGAAGTATATGGCGCTCTCCGAGTAAGATAAACTCAGTAAGAAACTCTGGAATACACCGAGGATAAATGGATTACCCAGGTGATAAAAACATGATACCTGTCAATATTACGGAACATCTGAAGTGCTGTGTTAACAGAAGCAGTTCGCTGCTCAGGAGGAACATCTAATTTGCAAACTTCTTTTAAACCTTCTCCAGTTATAGTGAAGAGAATAGGAGAACAGTCATGACCCTTGAACTTAAATTACTTGGGAAACGTTGACGAAATTGCTGTTGCACCTAGAAGACTTACAGCAGCTACAATGCTGTTTTCGGTAACCCACTCTGCCGACGTGAATGGAAGGCATTTGGTTCGGAGAGTGTGAGCGACAGTATTATCCTAAACTTGTAGGTTTCAAGTGGACATAACAACTGAGTCACAAATCATTAAGGTAACAAAACCTGATTAGCGTCCACATAGGAAACAGAAGAATCATGAGCAACAAAAGCCAGCCTACATCCTGATGGGGAGAACGAAACGTGATGAACCCAACCGGAAATCCGAAACTCCGCCATAAGCTGACCGAATGGCATCTTCGAACCCCATGGATTCGGGGACGGTTTCTCATCGACCTAAACACGCCAATATCAAGATGATAATGTTATTTAAATGTTAAATGATCCCAAAAAGTTCTATAAATTAAGTTTTCACGGAGAATCTTGCAAAACAACGGCGCCTTTATGAACTGAGTGACCACTATGGATACCTTTCTATAGAAAAACTTCTTAGCAAGCAGAAGACATCTGCTTTGTATCTACAGACTTAAATCGGTACCCTCAAAACTACAAGGTCAGAATACCTCCTTCACCCATGCCGAAAAAACTCTTGCACGGAAATCACAAGCACCGACAGCAATAAGTACATTGTTAGGATGCCAGTCGATACATTTAACAGTTGAACGAATGGGTTTTCGGATTTGCTTTGCAACCCACCTAAAATGAAGAAATATTGGAGAAGAACCTCTGGTAGTACAAAACATCACAGCTCACCAGTCATTTTCGCGTTCGTAGTAACAAACCGATACCAATTTCGATCCACTGCCAACAGCTATCTTATTCTCTTCAGGAGACCATTTGACACACGTCGCAGCACGTTGAAACCGAACCTTCAGGTACATAACGTACTAACAGATCGGAAGAAGTTCGTATACACTACAGGACTACGAAATGCAGTACTGAACATCTTCAGCTGATATAAGAGATCCGTACCAGCACAAGTTCTGGTTTCCAGACGCTATTGTCGAAAGTCCAGACAAATGCATTCTTGTCCCTTGAACACGATACAATACGATTCGTATTGGGAGCCCAGTCAATCCCTGTCACTGGAAGGTCATGTTCGCTTAGAGTGAACGTGTTCACCCATTCACCATTTCGCCATGCAAAAATATGAATCTCGTTGCTCGAAGCTGATACGGCAACCTCTGAAATCAGAACAAATAGAGCAATGGGCTTCGATCGAGACCGCATAGAACGATGACGAACGAGTTCGATCCTTGTTCCATGCATGGCATGTAATTGGTCCAATGCCCATATTCCAGTGCTGCACAGGAACGTCCTTCATCTCTGAAAACACATAGAAGAAGGAAATATATGATATGTTTCGCCAGTAGCATGCAGTAATGATGTCATTAGCATAGAAACAATAACGAGAACCCTTATTTCCAACCCCTCACATCTCTTACAGTATACAGACTAAAGTACATAGAGAATGATAAGCTTACATACAGGAATAATGTATATCTTATAAAGTTAGACTATGCGTACAATATATACAAACTCTGAGAACACAGAGTAGGGCGAAACGAAGGATCCACATGGTGTGGTGGTGCACGCGACAGCACCGTTAAGGGGTAACAGCGCGTTCCTTCTCCACCGCAGACACCAGAGGTCCAGAGTTTTGCAAATACCTCCGCATCGTGGTGGTTGCATTTCGCATAATATCCTGCCGTGAAGAAGGAATAGGCAGTGAGTAAAAAGTACTACATTATACCTGAGAACAGATTCTAACATTACACTCTGGGACGTTTTGGGTTATCCTAGGAGGGTTTATCAGCTGCACAACAACAATAGCAGATTCCAACAATAATAATGCTGAGACATTTGCAAAACTCCGTACCGCAGGTGTCTGCGGTCGGGATCAAACACACTATTACCCTTTCCAGGGCTAACGTGTTCAAAACCAAACCATTCGGGTCCTTCGTTTCGCCTTTTTCTCAGCTAGTAGCTAGTAGCAGATTCATTTAGTAATCATGAGGCGATAAAACTAACTAGTCATGTACCTTAAAACCGACTTTCATTCAACCTCAGCAGAAGTAATCAATACCTTCTTGAGGTATTAAGCTGACATGAGGTTCGTTCGGACACGAATCTCGCGTTAGCTTAATAATCGAAGAAAGTAACCAGTTTTGTATTTCTAATGGTACTCCAGCCTTTCCATATTTTCACATGAGTTCCAACTTGCTTCGTTTTACTCTTCATTAGCCTGATAAATCTATTTCAGTGGTTGTGTTCTTCGAATTTCTCGGGGCCGATTCGCATTAGCACATTGGCGCGTGAGGTATGGAGGTCCTCGGCTGTCTATCGACTTCCGTGGATTTTATGTTACTGGACCAAGGATTAGATTTCTCATTCTTTCGCTTCAGCGCCGAATAGCAAACTGGATAAAAGCTGTGGCGCTTCTGAAAGGTATTTACTAGCATCTATCTCCTCATTCATCCATTCATAACAATCAATGATAAAACAATGAATATAGTTCCCAGGATCGACTTTCTACTAACCTCGGCATTGGAATATGAATGTGTCGTTTTCTTGTTCAACAATCGCGAGGTTTTAAACAGCATACATTTACTTCCATAGAGAAACATAATACAATACAACACTAGCTGACGTTTCGGCAGTATCGCCTTCTTCAGAGCCGCTTTTTCGTGACTTCCAATGTATGCTGCTTAAAAACATCGCGATTGCTGAACAAGAAAACGACACAATGAATATAATTTTTCCTCGCAGTTGCCCAAGCTCTAAGGAATTAATGTATAGGCGCACCACCCTGACACTGTCTACCGCCTTCCGTGTTAACTACGCCAAGATAGATTTTCTAACTTGTTCTGAAATATCGGAGGAGCGTGTACACTGTGGTTAGAGGTGCTCTTGAATACATGTGGTCCCTGATTCGATCCAGCACCCTGGGTCACTATGCACTCCATCCCTCCGGGGTCGATGAAGTGCTACAATACCTGTTTGAGAGCACAGCAACAGACAGATATGATACATTGATACGTCACAGCTAGTCAATGTACAGGCCAGATATCAACTCACTGACGTCTAACGATGCATGATCAAGTCGAATCCATGGCACATCCCTCAGAGACTGATCAACGATAAAAACTTTATCCTTTTACCTCTTCTATTGTTACACATAACGGATGGAGCTCCATGCGTTGATCAATCCCTGAGACATGCGCTATGCATTCAACTTGATTATGGATTGTAAAAGGTGACTGAATGCATATCTGCCCTAAACAATGACTCGCGATGGCCTACCGATGTATCAAGTCAGTGTTGCTATTCTACCAGGCAGACTTGGCACCAATTCGGCAATCCAAGAAGGATGAAAAGCTTGGTGAGTCCAGGACGTGGGATCGAACCCAAGTGCACTGTAGGTCACCTCTAACCTGCGCTACACAAGCTCAATGTTACATGTATAACGTCAAATTAGCAGCCAGGTGCATTGAATTCTGTTATTCAACTTTATCATAAAGTTCTCGCATACACACTCGATGAGTGTAAAAACGAAATGGATATCAATATAGAGACGCGTAGCGCAGACATATCGATCATCTCATTATTTGTAATCTCTGAACTCTTCATCGGGTCCGTAAACAGAACAGAATATGATGCGAAAAACAACATTTATAAGAATCCCAAAGCTTGTTAACACATTCTCTATATTGTCAGGAAATTACATACTGCATCATTTCCCCTCTATTACTCAAAAACTATCAGAGATCCATCTAGAAGAAACAAACAGAAACCAGTAAGACCTAATAACGCTCAAAAAATCGATAATCAATCGACAACAACACAGAGAACCTGATCTAACTAGACTTCTCTGTATCAGCAAAATCAGATGTCCTGAGGAGTTCTTGTTGTTCAACGCTAATTCCAACGAAACGTCAAAACGGCGGTCGAAACTTTACGGCGAGCAGTCATTGGCTGTAGCGCGTGGTATTTTGAATGGTACTAGTAAGTCGGATACTTGATACCTACTTGATACTTGGATGGTCCGTCTGCACTGGTTGCACGGGCCCCAGCATAATCTCCATTTTTCGGAAATTTGCTAGTTAAGCCATTGTTGTTCCTGAAATCACGAGGCCAAAGTTTGCCCTAGGTCTTCACCACTACAGGCAGTTGTGTCCCTTGTGGATAAGGAGAAGGTTTACCACCAGGCGACTTTGATGCCAGGACGGTGGTGGATCCTGGTATTGATTTACTCCTAGTTAGGCTTCTTGATAGAAATTCCAGACTCCCCTCAGCTTGTGAGACCCTGCCATGGGATGAATGTCGCTTTGTACATCCCAGTCCGACACCCAGGAACACCCCTAGCAACGATGAGGCGGTAAACAGTTGGGAGGAAGTCGGATATTAGTTCGATCAAGTATTGTTCCTGTCTTCTAGGAAGAGACTGCCTTCACACTCGCATCACACTTCATAGATTAAAAATGTTTTCGCATCATCCACCTTTATAGGAAGTTGTTTTCTGGTCTCAGAACCCAGTGAAATTGATTGCCTCCATCAGCCAGCCCTCTTCACTGCGCTCCATCGTCGCCTATTTGAATGAGGTTAGTCGCTTTAATCTTATCAGTTATTCTCGAAGTATCTTTTTATTGCGTTGTTCTTTATGGAGAAAATATGGATTTTATAAAGGAAAATGACTTTTTACTACCTATTTACTACCTGCTTACTTTGAAATATGACTTACCTTTGTTTCTTTTAGTAATGCAAATTCTGCTACCATATTGATACTGCTGCTTTCCAAAGGAATCTAGTACAATATTGCGATGTCCGTCGTACCTCTCATCTTTCAAGCCTTTCAAGCAGTCAGGGACCAATTATTCTGCGGTGTGCGCCAGATTTCGTCATGTACACCTAGGTATAAGTGGAAATGTGAGCTGTTAAGATATCGTTTTCTTCCAGCAAAGCAAATGAGCGTCGGTTTAGTAGTACTTGTACTTTGTTTAGTACTTTACTTATTCTGAGTTCTCGTACTGTTTATTGAATGTGTGAGTACCATATTGTTGCAGTTGTCGAGAAAGTCGACAATGATACCACGTACGTGGCAATGGAAGAAGTTCCAGAACCTCCTCCTTCCAACACGAATTGTGCCCTCTGCACATGCAATATTCCTGTGAAGTTATCATACAGGTTTGATTATAAGACAAAGTTTACAATGAGATGGACTCTGAGACATGAGTAGAACTCGGGACCTCTGGTGTGCTTCGAACCTGCGATCACCATTATCGGAGGCTCCCTTACTATCCACCACATCAATCGAAGCTCTCGCACTGCCTTTCGGCTATTTTTTTTACTGTTGGTGCTATCAGCAATCACCCGTCAGTGGGAATGGTCTGGGGAGAACAAATCGGCATTGAACCCAGTTAGGCTGAAGATGCAGCCGACTTTTAACTTTTAAGTGTATTTATTGTCTATTCTTTTTACATCGCAAGGTACGACGTTAATTTGCAGCCATAAGTGTTAAGCTTGTGATTTCGAATACAGCTTCGGCTTAACTGGTTCAATGTCGATTTGTTTTCCTCAGATCACTCCTGTTTACGGATGATGCTGATAGCATCGTTAGGGTAAAAAAACTGGCCAAAGGAAACGAGGAGCTATGCTCCCGGTAGGTGTGATGGATAGCACGTGAGCTCTCGACAATGGTAATCGCTGGTGCAGAGCCCATCTGAGGTTTTGAGTTCTAATCATATTTCATCATCCTTATAGTTCTGTTTCACATCGTATCCCGCCATGAAAAAAGATAAGGCTATAAGTAAAAGTTAAAACAGCTTGCGGTGTTATGCACAAATGACCATTATGAGTCATTTTCTCTTTCTCTTGCCGTAGTGATAACAGGTTGTCCAATGTCCGTTAGTTTTTCTTCTAGTGACGTTCTTATTCTGGAGCAATTCATGCGTGAAGACGGCACCGTGCTCCCACGTCAACTCACTGGACTATGCAAAAAGCAGCAGTTACGACTAGAAAGGTTGCTTATTGCTTCTATCAACTTGTTTGTTCTTTGTTCATGTAGTTTTTTTTTATTCATTGCCGCTATTTGAGATGCGTCATGCAGGCTCATTGGGCTGGGCTCTTCCCTGATAAAACAATTCCAGAGTTTGATAGAGCAGGGTATAAGCGATTCAACAGGTTCTATCACCTTACATCTTCTTGTTTTTAAGCTTTCACAAAGTCTAGTTGATGTTCAGATATTGGAATGATGACATGGATATGTACAGATTGAAGGAAAAGAAGGAAGTGGGCTCATGGTTTTATATAAAACGATATCGGACGGAAAATCAGAAAATCGACTATAGGAAGAAGAAATAGAGCTACAGTTAAAATATCTTTGTTATATTTGGTTGCTATGAGACTTTCTTAAGTTTATAGTTCGATTGAGACAATAAATATTTCGTTACAGTCTTTAAATATTTTACAAAGTGATGTAATTTCATAGTTCCGTGAATACTTTTATTGATTGGGAAGCTTTCTCCTGTTTAGGGCTTTTTCTTCCGTTTAGCCATGTTTCAGCTTTTCTTCCAGCCACACTTGCCTGTGTGATGTGAGCCGCTCCATTTCTTAGTTATGCTTAATTGTTTCCGTCAAGGGCAGGTGGCTCTCAGAAGTTATGGACAATGCCAGTTACTGCTTCATCGCACATTATGCTTACTATTATTCATTTTTAGTAGGACAGAATCGTTGAAACCTGGAGTGTGAGTCTTCTCTTCATTTTTCAGTTACATAATCTTGGATACTTGCATAGCCTGTCCTCAGTGGTTGTGCGGGCGCCAGCATAATCTCCATTTTTTCGGAGTTTTGCTGGTTTCGCCATTTTGGTTCCCTGGAGCTCCGAGGTCAGTCAGGCCAAGGTCTGCCCAGGTCGTCATCACTACACACATTCGCCGCCTTTGTGGACCAGAGGGAGATTTTCCACCATGCGACTGGTGTGATACCAGGACGGTAACGAGTCCTGGTTTTAGTTTATTCTTAAGTGGGCTTCTTGGTGGAAACGCTGGACTCGTTCTCACCTTGGGAGACCCTGAGAGTGGGATGAATCCCCCGTTGTACATCGTAGGCCGACACACAAAAACACCTCCCAGCCACAATGAGGCGTTACACCGTTGGGATGAGTTAAATGATCTCTAATGAAAATTCCCAGAGTTCCATGTGAGTACGATTTTCGCTGTGAGCTTTATCTGAGTTTATTATCACCAGTAGCCTGTAGAGTGCAGATAATTCGTGAGCACCTTTACCAAGTAGTAGGAAAGTTTTGTTTTATTACATAGGTGCCTCGGAGGAAAGGCCTGCACATGACCCGTAATCCTTGTAGTCGTCAACTAGTTCGAAGGGCACGAGTAAGCTCCATCCGCGTGTTGTACCTGAACTCATTCATGAGCCCCACTTGCCAGCACCCGAAAAACCTTATGGCTTCTGGCGACGTAACCATAAGTAGCTCGCTGAATTGTACTGTGGTGTTGATTTACTTTTAGCTGTGCTTCGGCAAGAAATGTCGGACTACACAGCTTAGGTAACCTTACTAGGAGAGTGGGTATGAATCCCTTGATGTATCACGCCGCAGATCTAGTTGATACCGGAATTCCCCTCGTATTTGCTTCCATGCAAAAGGCGTACATGTGCTCCTTGTTACCCTTTTATCATGTAATCCCAATTCCATATTCGTTTAGAAAAACACGTTTTCGTCGTTATGAATGAAGGAACTGAATATGGGTAGTTTATGCATTTTAAATTCCAGGACGGTTCCTCCTCTTGTCGTTGACGTTTCTTCCGATCCATGTCCAGTAGTACTCGGCTGCATGTGTATTAATCACGATGTAACTGTTATCGAGTGTTTTAATGTCGGTAAGTTTTACTCAGAAGTTGTAAGTCATTTATGGTCTTTTTTTCATTCAAAGATTCTTAATGGTTCCTAACTAAGGTCCTGAGTCATTACCGCAACTTTTGAAGAAGTATCCATCGCTGTATTCACTACGTTTGAGCAGATGGAGAGAGCAGGATTTGAAGCTTAACGATTTTTCATCTTTCAAACACTTGAAGAAGTTGTTTGTAGCCGGTCGGTCAGTCTTGTGAGCAAACATCTTTCGCAACCTTTCAATTGATTGTTTTAGCTAGTGAAACTAACACAATTTCGATTTCACTATCTCTGCCATCGATAACTCATTTAATCCTCGACAATAATATGTTCATGAACGCCGATCAAGTAAGTTTTTGGTTTGATGCTTATTCAATATCGAAATCTTGTCATGTTTTTAGTTACACATACTAAATTTTTAAGTTTTGTAACATTACTGGCTATTTGCCGTCACTGGTTGAACTGTCGCTAAGTGGTAACGAACTTACTTACCTCCCTCAGTGCATCGAAAATTTGGCTGTGAACACTTTGCGCTTACGTAGGAATGGTGTAAGTTTTTGCATTCTCTGTTTTTTATTTCAAGAATTCTTGAAGGTAGAAAGCACATGCATAGAAATACAATCGATGTTAGTCTTGAGGGGTGATGAGGGCGCGTGTAGCGCAGTGGCCGGAGGCGCCCTGTCATACACAGGGGATCGATCTCCGCGCCCAGCCCTCCATTCATCCGGCTTCGGCAGACTGGTACCAGATTTGTCTAGGAGGATAGCAACACTGGCTCGATACATCGGTAACCCACCGCGAGTCATTGGAAAGGCCGGATGTGCAATCAATCACCTCCAACGGCGCTTAATGAAGTCGAATGCATGGCGCATCCTTCAGGGATTGGTCAACCTTAAGAGCTTTACCCTTTATCCTTTTATAGGCTTGAGGTCACGAATGGATTACGAATATCGCTGCGCATCCTAGTGTAGTTACGTGAATTTTTTGTTTTTGATACATTAATATCGCAACAGGTGTCAGAAACCCTCATGTGTTGAAAGGACCGTCCTGATAGCACTAGTTTTTTAAACTTGATCTAATTTTTTATTTTTTACGGCCCGTCTTCATATCTACTCTGCTGATCACAGCACTTCTCACATTCGATTCGTTCTCTGACATCCATTATTCACCAAGATTTCCATCTTTTTACATCTGACTTAAGCTGCTGCTTGAGGATTTTCGTTTCATCGTGGATGTCGTAGAATCCTGGTCGAATCATTTTTGTGTGAAGTCCAAAGATAGACGGACTGGAGCATTCCCAATCGGATTGCAGGCAGTGATTTTCTCTCGAACAAGTCTGGTATCACTTTCTTGAACCCGAAGAGGTGAGAGGGTGACGAGTCTGTGGTAGGATCGAAGCAGTACAGTGCTCGTGATGACTGGCGTCACTACCTCCGTGCTGTCCGCCCCCGTAGCACTAGTTTGGAAGGACATAGGCAAAAAGTGTAGATTCGAAACTCTTTTCTTGGTTTACACATAGTTGTTAAGTCCTTTATATTCAGATCTGTTAGTGTGGCATTGATACAAACGCATAAATTTGTACCGAATAGTATATGATAAGTAGTATATAGTGTTATATAAGATAATAAAGTGGTTCTAATTGATTCACTCGTATTGTAGATTACTTTGATAAATGGAACTTTAAATAAACTCACACGCAATGTTGATCTCTCATGGAACATTCTTCGTACAGCCTCTGGTATACATAAAAATTTGCTCAACCTAAGTAGGTTTCCAGTTAACAATGATTCTGTTTAAAATTTCAGTACTTTTATCTCGCTAAGTTCCGTAGAAGCTTGTTTCACGTTTTCTAATTCTTTAAAAACAGCTTCAGTATTTTGTGCTTCACACTTTGTTTCGGTTTCGTCGTTGCTCATTTGTCAATGAAGAACTACTTCCAGATTTGTCGTACAATCCGTTGACAGAAGCTGTTTTTCCTTTATTTTTAACACTAAGGCGATTAGATTTATCCGGTTCGAAGTTTGCTGTTGCTCCTCGTCTGAACGCCCCTGCTCTTGTAGAGCTAACCTTGAATTCTACGAATGTAGAAGTGGTAGACTTCAATTACTGGGTACTCCCTAATTTGCAACGGTTGGTTATTCCTTCGTATAAGAAAATTTTTCACTTTTTACCAGTTTTTTATAAAAACTCCACTGTTGTACTGGTCTCTTTACTATTCTTAGAGTTATAGAGTTAGGGATTTATAGTCTATTTCTTCTATAAACATTGAAGAGAACTGGCGGTTAAGGATGTCATGCAGGTAACATAGAGTACCATTACCGACTTCTTAGCTTGAACGAAGTAAAATTCATTTTGGAATAAAAAGGCTTTTTCGCGCTTTCATTACGGTTCTATTTTTTATCTTAATGTTCCTTGAAGTGAATTTTGAAATGTGCTGCCTTATGAGTAGTTCCCTAATGGCCATAATTCTAGGTTATCCATGGTCAACTCGGCTCGTCTAAAGTCTATAAATGGTCGTCTACCCAAAACAACGAAGGAGTTTTACGTTACCGATAACCAACTTGCTTCGTTTCCCCAGACCTTTTTTGTTGGGTTGGTATCTAAATTTTTTACGCGCCTTCTCTTAGGAACGTCACGGCAATTTCATCTAATGACCATCTTTTTCTACTAGGACATCACTTATATCACTGAATTTGACCGGAACAAATTTTGATTGTGAGCGTTGTGTGATGCAGTGGTCACTACCAGTCGCCAGGCTTATCAGGAATCAAACACGATGTCCTCCTGTGTGAGTTTTTACCAGTAAACTTTCCTAATCGTGAGCTCTTTCGAAACCAACTTTCAAGAATCGACAACTATTGTCTATATTCTTCCAGACCCCCACAAGGAAATTGCAGTTTGGGCATTTCATCGCGTGATCCAGAAATTGTTAGAGCGGTAGTGGGTCAGTCAGCAATTCTACCGTGCACTACCTATGGTGCTGTTGAACCAACCATAGAATGGTTCGTGGAATCAGAAGTTCTTTCTCTCTTCTATGACATACGTATTACGTTGATCTTTGTTTTGAGTCTGTTTAGGTGGTTATACCGCCCTGTTACCTTTCTCGGTGTCTTCGATCCTCGTTCCGCAAGTCCTATGGAGTCAAATACGCCATGGTGAGTTTTGATTAGCGTTGAAATGCCTTCTAACCACCACGGTTTTTAGTTTCGGTTGATGAATTTTCGTCTATTGTAGCACAAAAGAATCTAGTTAATATATCCATTATAGCTGGCCTAAATTGAAAGCGCGTATGGTGCAGTGGTTAGGGGTGCCTTGTAATCCACACCTGGACGAGACATGCATGGTAGGATAAAGACATTCTCTTGATAAATCAACTCATTGCATAGGCTAAATATGCATTCAAGCACCTCTGTGATGTTTAACGCACTCGAATGTATGGTATATCTCGAAGGAATCGACGAATACCAAACACTTTGTCCCTTATCGTTTGTCATCTGGGTTGTTTATTATGTAAATAATGTACGAATGTGGTGGTAAAACGAAGTATTGCTTAGCCGTTTATCATTTTCTTTAACACTTGGCAGTTGGTACTGACTGTTTTTGGAAATAGCCGTAATTTTAAGACCTCAAATTTATCCAAAAATAGTCTTTAAATTTGTTTTCATCTTAAATATTGTCTATTTGTCCATCTAATTTTATCGTTTTATCTCAGATTTTTGGTGATTTCCAAGGCAAACATAGCATCATCACGTAGTATATTGAAAAATATCATTGTCTTCTGCCGGCCGGAGTTTCCCTTGTTCAATCGCTCCAATGTTTAAAATATGAGCATCGACGACGGTAAGAGAAACAAAATGCCAATCCAGTTTTGACGTCAAGAGGTAGAATACTACTGATATAACACAGCTGAGAGAAAGGCGAAGCGCCGTTGAACACGTTAGTCCCCAAGAAAGGAACGGGTTCGATCCCCGCCGCTGATACCCCCGGTCTGGAGTTTTGCAAATAACAGCACCACTTCGGTTGCTTTTCACACCATACTCTGCCATGAAAAAAAAGAAGAAGCAATAAATAAAAAGTGACTAGTATTGCTAGAATAAGAAAAGGTGCATCTTGTTGACAATGCTCTATAAATTCTAATGATTTTTATTTCAAATATATAGTTTGCTGTGAGCTGAGATGCTTTGGCTTAAATTTGGAAGTAGTCACTATTTTCGTTAGAAGCAAAAGTAGTTCATGTCGAGCGTTATGTGTTAAAATATAAACAATTGACAATCGCTTAGTCCTTATAGAGCGCTAATGCTAGCTCTCTTTAACTCGTTATCACTTGAGTTTCTAATCCCTGTTAGTATCATGAAGAGTAACTGAAATCACAAATTAACGATGACTGCTGCGATCCGTGATAAAATCGTACACAGCATAATCCTATAGGAACCTAAACCAAGGTAGGATCGAACAAAGCGCTAACTCAAGGGAAGTAAACTTCGTTTCTGATGATTATTAAACTTGCACAGATATATGGAAAAGAACAAAATGGAAGTAAAAAATGGATGCAGAAATGTTGCTGCTGAGAGAAAGCTGAAACGAAGGACCCGTATGGTGTGATAGTGAGCAAGTTAGCTCTCGGAAAGGGTAGTATCTGGTTCGATCCTCCCACAGACACATGCGGTCCGGAGTTTTGCAAATATATCAGCATCGTTGTGGATACAGAAATAATAAAGCTAAAAGCTAAAGCTCTCGGCATTGATAAATCCCTGAGGGATGCTTCGTGCATTCGGCTTCATTAAACATTTTTAGTGATTGAATGTATATCCTGCTTTTACAATGTCTCACGGTAGCTTTAGTGCTACCCTTCCAGACGAGTCTGGTACCAATTCACCGACCCCAGACGGATGGAAGGCTTTTGTGAGCCACGGCCTCTGGGTGGATCCCACGTGTGTGTTGCAGGACGCCCCCGACCACTGCGCCACATGCGCCCTTTGCAGAAATAATAGAAAATATAACACGTAATCTACAAATAGGTATTTCTACAGCGAAGAAGAAAGAAACCTATTGCAAACTAGCCTTTAGTGTTTTTCAGTTGCACAGTTCTGAGTGGAGGTGCATTACAACTCCATAACGTGAATCGTTCTATGGTTGAACGCTATGTTTGTATCGCTCGGAAGGAGTCGCATTCTATCCACAGGATCATTCGTTTTCGGTCCGCTACTTCATTGTTTCTTAACCATTTGTTTTCGCAGTTGTTTATTTTATTCCCATAGGCTTGATTATTCGAGTTGGTATTCCCTTGACATGTTCAACAGCGTATTTTGGGGAGGAATTGCTACCGCCGTGCTTGTCTGCTCGTTTTCTTTTCTGCTGAACATAACGTGGATTTTGACTAGGAAGAGCATACTTTGGTGGATTCAACGGTTTGTTCTCCTTTTCTAATTATCTTCCAACCATCAATTCAGAAAAATACCACTCGTATATTAAGGCATTTGAAGAAATGAAAAAATCCTTGAAAATGTAAGACGTAAAAGGTGCACTGAAGATGAAGATCAGGCAGGCCGCAGTCTCAAAGAATTTTGTGGTGCCAATTTCCATTAATGTAATTTATGCATTTGATAAGAGATTTTAGGTCTATGGAATTCATTAGTATTGTAAGGCCTACGGTATGAGTTGATATCCTACATGTTGTTGTTGTAATCCAGCTGTCAAAGCTATAGTTATTTCAGTGCGGAACGTCTGTCTCGAGTGCGAAAGATGGTTGAGGCAATGGAAAAGTATCGTACATGGAAAATGGAAAGTTTACATGAGAAGTACACACGGAAGTTGAACTTAGTTCGAGAGAACTACCACGCCCAGGTGAATCATTGTGTAGTATATTAATGTGTTGTATTAGTTTATTAGGAGCGAATTCACTTTGTACCATTTAGTTTCTATGTGCTGCATTACGTATGTAATACATTCCCATGCTTTATACCTTTCATCTCGTGCATTCATTTCAAGGTGGAGCAGCTTCGAAATTCGTACAGCTCACAGGCAGAAAAGTTTCGAGACTATCGTGCTGCTCAAATGGAGAACATGTCTACCCATTTGGAGAACATTCGAGAGAATTACAACCAGCAGATGCACCGCGTAAGAGAATATGGATCACGACGTGCGGAACAGTTATGGGAGAGTTATGAACGGCAGGTACACTGTTAAAATTTTTAACGCCTTATTATAAAAGGAATGGCGTATATCACTTTGCATAGGCGTTCCATTGCTCTTCAACAGTGCTAAGAATTGCCTTATGATGATAAAACAATAGGTTGTTCTAGAGGTTGATTTTAGATGTTATAAAAGGATGTGTTACCTCTGCCAAGTTCAATCGTAGAAATTGTTCCTACAAATTGCTTGGTTAAGATCTGATGGCAGCAAATTACGAGTGTCGAGTTCCAAGTATGTATACGTTCAGGTGAATCGGATGAAAGCGTTCAGTTTACAACACAGACTTAAATTGATGAGGCAGTATAAAGTGAAACAAAAGTACTTGAATAATCTTCTGGAGTCGTTCCAACAAACAACCTCTAGTCCCGAAGCAATACGTAGACATGTAAGTCCTCGATCAGTGTATTACCGACCATCTTTTCACGCCAGTTTCTGCTCTTCCTTCTTTTTTTTCCTCTGTTTTTTAACCTACCAATCCAGTAGATCCATTCTAGGAGCAAGAGGTACGAGCCGCTCTTGAGCTTATTGATCCTACTGAATCACCAGCAGAGAATCATCCGCTTTCCCATGCATCGTCTTTCTACTCTCTTCCAGAGTACGTAGTCGATGACAATGATGTGTTGAGACCAAGTGCAAGCCATGCTCGGTGTGTTTCCATAATCATTTTTATTTTTTGGAAATGCAGTGAGTTATTGCTTTTATTCTATCTCGTCTTTTCAGTTTCAATGTTGATACATTACCAAGTGCTGCGTTCATCTAGTTTCTAATATCCAAAAATGCAAGTCCAGTGACGAACGTGTCTTTTAGTGTCCAAAATTACTGTCTGTCATTAAATGTCCAGTGTCTCTTAGTAGGTGCTTATAGATCGTCATTTTTGGTTAGCTTACCTCCTCTTTAGCTCCTACTCCTCCTCTTAAGCTTTTAGTTATCACAAGCTCCACATGTTTCAGGTCAAATGTACACAGTAGAAGAGACGATACTCACTATTCGCTAGGAGGATCGACTTCTTCTTTAAAAAGGCAAGGCAGCGAGGAATCGCCTTCCGAAGAAAAGTGGCATAAGCCTAGTAGTAGTAAATCCTGAACTCTTTTTTGTTCTCTTTCTCTGTTGTTTGTTCATTACATAAGTTTTAGTGTTAGTTACACCTAGGCAACTCCAAATAGCGTAATTGAACACTGAGAGCCTAACACGTTCTATTGTACCAGTGGTTCGACTTTTAAGTATACGTGTATGTTTGTACGTATGCGGTTACGTGTGAATGTGTATGTGGAGTTCCACTTCTTGTTTGAATGTTTGGTGTATCTCAATTTCTTCTTTTAAACGGTAGCTTAGTCCGGAAAGGTATGGTGGAATTGGATGCTTTAGTAAAACGCTGAGTGACGATTGCACGACATCTTACGTGATATCCCACCGGAATTAACGCAGCCAATATTTCCTTGCTTCTCATATCTCTATCTCTCTTTGTTTCTCGTTCTTTACTTTTACACATTTTCTTAGTGTCTGTCGACTTATTCAGCACCTCATATTCATATGTGATGATCGCCATAAAGAGGCTTTCAATACATGTTCTCTCTCTGTGTTGTGTTCAGAGGGATCGCTTAGGGTGCGAAGGTTTCTTGATATCGTTATATTGCTGTTAGTGGTTTCCGTCTTCGTTTTCACTATTATATATGTCTAAGCTATTTTGATGGCACCGTCTCCGTCGTCTTCGAGGCGGCAATAAAACAATGAATCGTCGTCACGGACCTTCGCATGCCCACATGTTTCTGCTTGCTCAGCAAACACAGCTCGTACACAATGTGGCTCTTCCTTGTCCTATTTGCATGGCATTGTGACTCATTCACTCATTCACATCGTGTACAAATTCTTTTTTCCGTTCCTGTGTTTGCTTTTCTCACCTCGAACTGCGAGTGGTTTCGTTCATTTAATCAGTATTTTATCTAGAATCCTGAGAAATTGTAGACTACGGTAGATCTACGATGTCACTTTTCACTTTTCATTTTCTCTTCATTCAAAAATGACAACCGTGTGGAGAATAGTTTTGAAATCTTAGGCAAGAGATAAGTTGTTTTTGAACGGCTCCTAGAGTTAATTGTAATGAGAAGGGAAGTGGGTCATAGGTGGCATGCACATCTGTTGTGGATCTTTTAATGTTGGAATCTCACCCAGCACTAATACGCTTAATGATAAGAAGGGCGAAAAAGGAAACCGGTAAGGTAGAATGACTGAAGGATGCATACACGGTCTGAGTATCACCTCTTTTGTCTTAATGGTATAGCGCGCCATACTTCAACGTTGTCACTAGCCGTTCGTGAACAACAATACGGATCGCTGGAATTAAAGCCCTTCTGTAGTACCTCTAGTTCTCTTTCTGTTAGCTTTCATTACATCTCAGTGCTAGATAAGTCTAGTCTGACGAAAACCTGCCGACAACGCCTAGAAAGGCAGAGTACTATGTGTAGTGTTTTTTTTGTATTCTCTTTTTCTTGACATTGATATCAGCACTGTCAGGGATTTGAATAAAATTTAATAGCGTTCATTCATTATCCAAATTAATGCATCATTCGCTTTCTTTCTTTCATTTACTTTCAACGAACACCATTAAGGTGAGAGATTCATTAGAATCTATAGCGTTTAAAAAGACAAGAGAATTAGGGATATGGTGGGAGCAGTGTTGAGTAAGCGTACAGGTGGTTGTATAGTTTTGAAAGTGAACGGTGACAGTAGTTAAGGTGAATAGTAACATTCATGAAGATAGTAGCAGTGGCAATATTCGGAAATAGAATTAAGAGAGTGGAAGCAATGATAGAAGCTACTGCAAAATAATCAACTGGGGTTTGAGCCCGCCCAGGTTTACCAACCTTCTCATCCCTCAGAGGTCGGGAACTTGGTAGCAGATTTGCATGGGATTGGTTTGCTTTTGCCGTCCAGGTGGGAAAGCCTCCTAACTTCAACGATAATCGGCTCGACCGGCATTCGAAGACATTCATAAAGAAGACAACATTCCTCAAACAACAGCCGAACCCATACGCAAAAAGTTGGGAGATCCTGGCGGATGGTCGATGCTAGGAAAAGATTCGAATGCAAAAAGTCCTGTGATTTGCATGTTAGCTGTGAAAAATAATGGTCATGAGGTGGGTCGCGTAAAATAGAAAAAAATCTTAGTTCACAGAATGGGCTGTCTTTAAGAGGAAACGTGTAGCTCTCAGGACATTTCGCATTCAAGTGGTAGTTTGCTTGTTTAGCGAGATCTTCTTCATGAAGTTTTCAGAAGCCCGGTTTGCTTATATTGCTGGCATTACCACAAATAATCGACGCTAAATCTGGTCTCGGGAAAGGTTTCGATCTTGTGGCTAGATTTGTTACACGGCGAAAGTGATGTGATAAATCACTAGGTAAATGCTGATAAGGAAAAACTGAATCTTAACCGTTTTATTTACTGCCTATTCTTTTTTAACGGCAGGGTATGTTGCGAAATATAACTTTAATGATGCTGAGATATTTGCAAAACTCCGGACCGTTGGTGTCCGCAGTGGGGAACGAACGCGCTATTGTCCTTCCCAGGGAGTAACGCGTTCACCACCACACCATGCCGGTCCGAAGTTTTGCAAATACTTCAGCATCATTAAAGTTATATTTCGCAATGTATACCCTGCCGTTAAAAAAGAATAGGCAGTAAATAAAACGGTTAAGATTGTGATTATAACTGCAGCCTCAGATTAACTGGGTTCGTTGCCGATTTGAGCTCCCCAGATCAATCCCGCTGACGGGTGATTGCTGGTGGGAAAAGGTCGATAGAACTAGCTGAGAGGCAGGCTAAACGAAGGACCCGCATGGTGTGGTGACGAACGCATTACTCCCTGGAAAGGACAATAACGCGTTCGTTCCCCACCGCAGACACCTGCGGTCCGGAGTTTTGCAAATATCTCAGCATCATTGATGAACTGAATATTAGGAGTAGTATTCACATCGCTCCCTGTCGTAAAGGAGCACTTGTAGCGCAGTGGTTAGAGGAGCGCTCTAATACACATGGGCTCGATCCCGCTTTTCAGGTTCACCGAGCCTTCCATCCCTCAGCGTCGAAAAATTGCTACTAGACCTGTTTGGGAGGGCAGCAGCATTGACTCGATACATTGGTGGGCTACCGCGAGTCATTGTGTGGGCCAGATTGCATTCATTCACCTCTACAATGCTACGAATGGAGTCGAATGCATAGCGTATCTCTCATAGATTGGTCAACGCCGAGAGATCCATCCTTTTATCCTTTTTACTTTCCCGTGGAAAAAGAATATATTTTTCGCTGGTAATAATAGTAAGAATACAGGAAAAAAATAAGGATAATGGTAGTTGTAATACTGAACTCAACTGAAGCACTTACGCCGGTAAATTCTGCCATCATTCTTGCTGCTTGCCGTATTTGTCACAGTAGGTCACGCTCGCTTTAATGGAATGTAAGCACACTGTATTTTTCTTTCGGAGTCGTCATGAAAAGCTATGACTGTAAAGTAGGGGTCCTTCTATTTTGTACTCGATATCCAGTTAGACCTTATCACCAACAACTCCATTTAGCCCTTATCGTTAAGACAAATCGAGTTTGTGGGCCAACTTTATTTTTGAGATCTTAACTTATGTGGTAGCGTTTGCGATCATCGATGAGACAGTTCTAGATTTTCAAGCTCACTTGTGTGAATGGAAATGTTTGTCGTACTACACTCGCGACAACGCATCTGATACGTTTTCATACTGGTTACATGTCAGTCAAGATTGCATGGAGTACGGTAAGGCAGTAAGAACTGCGGTGTATAGAAGATAGCAGTTAGGTCGTTTGTTGTATTTCCTAATTTAAGGCGAAGTCGTTCATCATGCTAACTTATCAATCCATAACTACAAAATGCACGCGTTCCGTTATGTTCGTTCAATTCAGCGTGAAAGAGGCGTGAAGAACAGATGCGCTTCTCATGGACGTAATCTTCTTTCAATTCAGCCGAAGATCTATTCTTCGATATACACCGTTGGAATCGAACAGCATTCACAACATGGCAAAGGTGGTTTATAGCTGCCACTTGTGGACTTCACCCTGATAGTATAGCACTAAAACTTTTGAGGGTTGCGTCGAATTGTTTTGGTGAGATAGTGTCGCTCGGTCGAGCTTTTTTCGTTCCATCGATGCTAATTTTGATATCCCTGTAGAACGGCGCTTTCTAATTGGGAAGTTAGTGTCTATGTAATCCATAAAAGTTAAGAAATCTATTGGACTCATTTGTCCCAAGAGTAGCGGCGCCCTGGTTTTTCAAAGCTGCCATAATCGTTTCCATCATAGTACAATCTAATGCATTCTCAATGAATAGGTGTTTTCGGTAGGCTATATTTGTAAAGAGCTGTTTTCGGACGGTAGAATGGAGTCGCTGGATCTGAGAGAACATGAAAGAGACAGAGAAGTACACTTCAATTAACATACAAGACCATGGGGAAAGCCAATGAAACCGTGGTTAGATGACGGATGGTCTCTTTTCTCATCACATACCAGTGGTGTCTAGGAAGAGTGGGGCTTACAGAAGAATGTAGCCGATATGTAGAAGTTAGAGAGACACGTAAAATATGTAACAGAACCAAGTAGTGGAGCGATAACCTCAAGAAACTGATGAGTTGTGCAGCTTGCAAAAGTTCGTGAACCCTAAATCTTGATTTCAATGCGTATTTCGATTGCCTTCCAGTGGTACGTGGTCCAATAGTTCTGACAAGTGAAAATCGCCGAAGTCGTGAAAAGCTTAAAGTCGACGAAAGTGAAACAAACTGTGATCTAATATTTTCGTGATAATTTAGTGAACGTTGCTGCTACATGGATATGATCCATCGTGTTGAATCATTTTCAAAACCTTTCTCGCCTACATGTCTATCCTTCATCCAACATCTTATTAGCGCCGTTGACAACCGCTGCAATGGTTGTGGATTTTGTCTAGGTCTTCTTTCTTGTGCAGCAATGCTGGTTTGGTGTTTTTTCACTGATTATGAGTTTGTCATCTTAAAAGTTTACATGAAAAGTAGAATCACTGTACTTTGGTGAAGAATGATCTTAAATTCCTCAGCTGTCGGAGTCGTCTCTCTCGAGATCGGTCCTTGTAGGGCCCTTCACCTACCAGATAGCAAGATGAGCTTCGGAAATTAGAACCTCATACAATCAACTTTCTATCTCATGAAGAAAAGTGGGTGTTTATGTCAAAGTGATCGTAGTAGAGTTTATGGACTGCAGCCATTTGTATGATACGGTTATCATTGTAAGCATAGAATTGGCACGATCTTGTTCCAGCAATTAGCCATGTCCCAACTTACAGAGACATTCAATTAGTAGTATTTTTTTCCTCATTTACGTCTTGTACAGCTTCTTTGTAGAGCTCTCTGAGCACAGTGGTTGCCTGCAATTCCTTCAAGTTCAGCTTGGCGTATTACTTCGACATTTTTTGAGACCAAACATCTTTTTATTGCTTTAAAACTGCTATCCGTTTTAGTGCTATGGTGAAGATTCTCGATGATCGTATTCTTTAGCAACGTTGTCAATAACTCATGGACCTAGTTGGAGAACTACATGAATCTCAGTTTATGAGAGTCTCACCATTTAGTTTCTCGATATCAGCGGCTTACTCTATTTTTTGCGAAATAGAATTTTGCACAGAGGAGGCGATAGGACGATTCCACGTCGTCTTCGACTAACAATGATGTGATCGTTTTCATTCAGATACTCTCCACCGGGTGGCTACTATTTTAAGTGTTAAGATGGTTTCTTGCATTGTTGGTTACTGTAGGTGGTTTTCGCGTGATGAGGCTATAAATCTCATCCATTCAATTCCAGTCATATTCATTAGGCGTTCCCCTGTCGCCAACCTTAACGTTGAAATAGGAGAGGAGGACAAAATATACCACCTGTATCACCTGCAGTCCCGTTGATCGTTGAGTGACTCGAGCAGGCGCCGGTAAATCTTCCATTTTTCCCTGTCGCGTGCAAGAGTAAACCAGTGGGTTCTGCTCGTTCTAGGGACTCGTCGAGCATCACATCTTTCTTCTAAGCTCTTCGTGAAGAACTCTGACCATCGGGTCGGTGGTCTTCCTGCATAACATCGCGGGGAATCTAGTCACTAACGGCTCTTGTCCATCGGTTGTCATTCATAAGCATTACGTGTCCGGCCCACCTCATCTTCGACTGTTTGACGTACAGAACGGCATCTTTGTTTTTTGATTGTTGACGCAGATCGGAACTTCGGATCCCATCCCTTACTTGTGTGGAACGAGCATACTCCTAGCATCGTCCTTGCGACTGCGCGTTCGATAACAGTGAGTGACCTTTCATCCTGCTTACGCGGCGACCAGGTTTCTGACGCATACGTTAGGGCAGGAAATACCGTAGAGTCGAAAAGGTGGGCACGGAGTCGGGTGTTCTTTGTTCTCTTCACTACATCCTGCATGCTCTTGAAAACTTCCCAAGCCGCTCGTTTTCTTCTGCTCAGCCTTGGAGCTAGGTCATCATATTAATTTCCCGATCTCAATAGATATAACTGGAGCATTCGGAGATACTTGTTCCGTGAAGCGTGAATGGGGCATACGAAATCAATCCTTTCCCTATGAACATCGTTTTTGTGAGATTTAGTCGAAGACTAATCTTTCCACAGGCTTTATCAAAGTCGTCAAGCATGCGTTCCACTTGGCTAATGTTTGGTGTTATAAGGACGATGTCATCAGCAAAGTGAAGATGGCATAACTGCCGACCATCGATTTTCATTCCTATATTATCCCACTCCAATGTTCGATTGACGTTCTGAAGGGTGGCGGTAAATAATTTTGACGAAATGGTATCGCCTTGCCTAACTCCTCTTTTGACGTCAATGTTAATATCGTTGTGGAATGGTGATATCTTGGTTGTGAAATTTTTGTACAGCTCACGAAGAATCTTTATGTACTGAGTAGGAACTCCTTGACTATAAAGGGCTTCCCAGACTGCTTCTATCTCAGCTAAATCAAAGGCCTTCTGTAATTCGATGAAAGTGAGACAGAGCGGTCTTTTCTGCTCTCGCGTTAGTTCAATGAGCCTTGTTACCGTGTGGATGTGATCCATCGTACTAAATCCTCTTCGTAACCCTGCTTGCTCACATGGCTGTCCTTCGTCTAGTGTTCTGTGAATCCTGTTTAGGATGACTCGAGTGAAAAGTTTGTAGACGACAGACAGTAAGCAGACTGGGTGATAGTTGCCGATATCGTGTAGGTCACCCTTCTTAAAGAGTAACATGGTCCTGCTGGTCTTCCACTACTGAGTAGAGACCTTGCATTCAGACAGGAAGAGCCGAGCCAGTGTGTTTACGAGGACTGGCGGAAGATTCTTCAGGTGTTCTGGTCTTATCCTATTCGGACCTGATGCTATTCGATTTTTCACCGACAAAATGGCATGCCGGATTTCGGAAGGGAGAACCGGTGGTACAGCATATCCATCCTCCTTTATTTCATATGACGAAAGGTAGACGTGGCTATCGAGGAGATCCAAGTAGTATTCGTAAATGGTTATATCCGTTGGCTTTCTGGACGCTGTAACTGTTCCGTCTGGGCGCCGGAGTGCAAACATTTTGCTCTTGTAATTGGCGAAGCTTCGGTGGGTTTTGCAAATGATTTTCCCATCCTCTGCAACTTGGGCCATTACTGCTGCTCTTCTCTTTCTAAGATCTTCTTTTATCGCCTGTCTGAATTGTTTTGCAAGTTCGGACTTTAGTTCGCGGTTGCCTGCAGCTCATGCGATTCCACGCTGGCGTATCAGCTCTAGTGCTTCTGGAGACGGACGTCTCTTGGTGATCTTCGAAGTTTGAACTTTCATAGCGCTAACGTGAAGATGTTGAATGAGTCGATCGTATTCTTCGTCGATGTTATCACAACGGCATCTTCCCAACAGCCGACTAATGAATTGAATAAATCCCAGTTTACGGTGGTTCTGGGACTTCGGTTTTGGAATTTATCGGCTTTCTCTCCCTTCCGCGAGAAATAGAATCCTGCACGAAGGAGACGATGGTCTGATCCCGTGTAGAATTTTGAGGCAACAGCGACATCGGTTAGGCAAAACCTTCTATTTACTATAATGCGGTCTATTTCGTTATGGTACTCTCCATTGGGAGACTCCCACGTCCAGCTCTGAGGGTGGGGCTTCTGGAATTGCGATTTACAATGGATTGTCTTGTTCGCCATAATAAACTCAGGCCGCCTCTCACCCTGTTCGTTCCATTGTAATCCGTGGATCCCAATGTGACGTCCTTGAGACGTTCTCGTTGGTCCAATCTTAGCGTTGAAATCTCAAATGTTGACCTTGAAGAATGTGTGGTCTTCTCTGCAGAATTACTCCAAGTCCGTATAGAACGCTTCGACTTTTTCTTCGTCATAGTTTGATGTCGGCGCGAAACGACGAAGATTGTCAAAGCCGGAATTGGTCCACGTTTTTTTAATCTTAAACGTCCGATTCAGGTTGTAAGTTGTTCGAATAAATCGATGTTCATGGACAAACTCGTGTTGACGAGAACGCCGACGCCGCCGTCTCCTCTGCTGTCGCATGTTCCGAGGAACAGTTCTTCTCCGGAGTCATAGACGACATTGAATGGGTAGCGTGGTCTCGTCCCGACCAGAGCCGATGACGTCGTACCTTATCCTTTTTGCTTGCATGAACAAGTCTTCTATCGAGGACTTGGATGCATGTGTACGTGCATTGTAGGTACAGATCGTCACCTTAGTTCTTAGTGATTCAGGTAGCTTCCATTGGCCCTGATATTTTAGCAGCCTCTCCGTACTCGTCCTACCCAAAGCTGCGAAATTGGGGCTCTTTCGGAGTTAGGGAATGAGGCCTGTTTTTTTTTTTTACTGTGTTTAGCATTTTGATACCCACGTATAGCTTGCTGGGCTCTGAACGTGGGAGCTGGGTATACTCACGGGTAGCTTGCCAGGCTCTCCCAGAGTGGACTTGGACCTTATTTGTTGGAGGCGACTCCTAACCGCCTCCCATATACTTCCCAACCACTTGATTGCAGGCTTTTGGCCGAATTGACTGATTTAATACAATCCGCATAGGCAAGAACGCACCCACACACGCATGCATGAATACGCCTAGCAAATACAGAAAGTACATGCCAAATCAGCTCATCAGAAACAGGAAGTCCATCCCCTGGATCCACCTGCGTCTCAAGGAAGCAAAGGTCGCTTTTGGTTCGCGATTAACCTCCAATCCGCCACCTGGGGATGCGCCACATAGCCTCGCGACTAACCTGCTCGATATCGCTCATATGAGGGAGATCCATGGGAGGAGGGCAAAGTATATAGATGGCATTATCCTTTCGTAGAAGTTTACCAACAGGAAGAGTTTGTATCATCTTTGTCACAGCTTGATAATATGGCCTACACGAAGAACGGTATTATTCTTTCACATTTTGTTTCATCGAAGGTTGTCCGATTCTTGTCAGTTATTGAAAGGAGTTCATGTTCTTTGAGTCAGCTTCTGTTGAAAAGGATGTTGTCGCCATCGAACGGCCCTCAAGGTTAGAGTGTTGTTTTTCTCGCATCTTTTGATCTGATAGCGCCCTAATTGGTTTTCTTAACCTGGTTTATAAGGTCCCATAAAGGAAGTTTCAGTGTTAACATATGTGTGCCTGTAACTAAAAACTTGTATTTCTTTCAAATTTGGGTAAGCCGACAAATCTCTGAAATTTTCACAGCATTTTCGAGCGCTTCTCAATCAAAGTTTTATATCGGGGATTCTTTTGAGGTCGTATAGAAGTCCTACATGCCTTACATTCTGGAGCTTTTATCTATGCTTACCCACGGCCAACTTATCGTGCTCTCTTAGAGGAGATATGTAGCTTGTTGGAGACCACTCCGAACTCTCTTAGCTGATGTGTATGTATTCTTCCATCGATGGTCTAATACGAGGTTGATGAAAACGTTTATTTGATTAACTAACTGAACTACAGCCGCAGCTTAACTGGGTTCTATGCCGATTTGGACGCCCCAGATCAATCCCGCTGACGGATGATTGCTGTGGCAAAGATCGATAGAAATAGCTGAGAGACAGGCGAAACAAAGGACCTGCATGGTGTGGTAGTGAACGCGTTACTCCCCGGAAAGGACAATAGCGCGTTCGTTCCCCACCATAGACACCTGCGGTCCAGAGTTTTGCAAATATTTCAGCAACGTTGTGGTTGTATTTCGCTTAGTACCCTGCCGCGAAATCATAGTAGGCAGAAAATAAAAAGGTGTAACATTGTGATTTTAACTAACTGATTGTTGATTTCAAGGATTCCTAATCGTTCTTGATTGGTTTCAAGAATTCATTTCGATGAACCTACTGATTATATTGTGTGGGTACTAACATGACCGCGTGAGGACGCATATTTGGCCTATACAATGTCTTCCGAAGGCTTCCCGTTGTATCAAATCAGTTTTCTTTCCTCTTAGATAAGTCTGCAACGAACTGCTGATTAAAAATGCAAGAGCTGGCCTTAAACACAAGAGAACATTAAAAATACTTGTGAAATAAATAACTGATTGAGATAAATAGCACCTTTTCCATCATAACCGTACGTAAACTGTCTAATGTGACTGAATATCGAGTTGAAAGAGTATATGTACAAAGACGTAGCCCTTATTCTTCTCGTTTAAAAGAGCTACTAACCAAATGAAGGGCCAAGATTCTTCATAGGTTTATTCCTCTTTAAGCACTACATGAAGAATTCTGAAAGAGATAATGGGGAGGGCATTCGGTGTTGATCAATTCCATATGCCATACATTTAATTCCATTAACCACAGTACTTGCATAGGAGTACGGACGATTCAAATTGGTACTTTTTGTATTCCCAAACTGGTCTGATGTCAATTGCCGACTCCCATGAATATAGGACGTGGTTAGCGTCGTGCACTAGATAGAAACGTTTTTATTCGGGATTCATAAGCTTCGTTTGCCTCCATCGTCCTCTTGTGTGATGTGCACTTAAATTAAAGCACATCTGTACCAGTCATGTGTTGTGAAGAGTGAAGAGAAAAGAACTATTCACTTAGCAACCCAATAGTGTGCGCTTAAACATCCTCTGTGTAATACACCTCCACAGTAAAAGTTATTTGTCGCTGGTATCAGCTCTTTTCGCTGCTGAGTACGATTTGTAGACAACGGCAGCAGAACTTTGCATGCTAAATACAGCGTTGTCATGAACAGGACCTCTGTGGAAACGACGCTAAGGAAAACCTTCCTGGATCCAATGGGACTCGTAGATTATCGATGTACCTAGCAATCAAGGCGATAAATTTCTCTTCTGTTTCTGTATGCATCTTCATGCTCGAGATCACCTACTTGAAGCCACCTCTAAGCACCCAGCTTGTGTGCGTAAACATCCTTTATGTACTGGATAAGAAAACCCTGATGCGAATTACGGAAGAGGACAGAACTGTGCAGGAAAAATACAGCATCATCATGGACAGCACCACTGTAGAAGCGATACTAAGGAAAATTTTCCTGAACCCATTGCAGTTGGCAGATTACCAATATATGTAGTGACTAATACGATAAACTCCGCCTTTATTGGACGTTTTCATGCTCATGTTCATGCTCGAGACCACGTTCATGGAACCGAACCTGAGCACACAGCTTGTGGCTCTAGATCGCCTTGTGCTTTGAGCTTTCGCCGACTGACAAACTGGGGAGCGTTGAGTCATCACGCTTTACATGTTGCTCCTATCAGCGCTCGATATCGCCCACAAACGGACGTATTCCTTCCCGAAGTGGTAGCGCCCATATGGGAAAACAGTTTCTCGTCTTCATCCCTACATCGTTTGAATATTTCCCGCCGAAGAAAGTCGTACGTACTTTCTCGTTCCATTATTCAAATGTTTCCCACGATCGCTTATAGTTGCTTTCTAATATAATGTCATCGTCGTCTATGATGGGTTATGCCGATTCACTTCTCATACGTGGTTGTCGTCGCTGTCGAAGTTTCTCATTTTTCTCGTTCTATGGCTCATACTGCTTGTAAGAGCTAAATGTGCAGAATACAATAGCTATTTCGTTAACACGGAATTTTTGTAGAGAATACAGTTTTCGGTTGTTGGCATAGTGAAAAATGGTGAGAACACTGTATGAAGAACGGCGTTACCTCATGCAAGAGAAGAGGATACACAAAGATGAGGTGCGTTGTGCTTTCATTCTGAGTTATTTTGTCTCATGCTTTTCAATCTTCATATTTTTCTTACTATACGCATTTCTTTTGTAATGGTTGTATTATCAATTCATGGCTTCATATTTCAAGTGAGGAAACATTAGATGTTCCGGAAGGTGACTTTAATTTCTGACTCCTTCTGATAGTTATTGATTAGCAAAAGTCTAATACCTTACTGGCCAAACATTAGATGGTAAATATAGAAATTATTGTAAAGAGAGAGTGGAAGAGGTTTATTCGTCCATTGCCGAACGTTTACTTCCAGAATCTCTTGGATGTCTGAGGTAGTTAAATTCTGAATGAAGGTTTCGCCGTTTTTGTATTCGATGCAGCTTTCGGAATCGATAGGGTTTTTCAGAATTCGGAACGTCGATTTGCTTTGAAAGCACTTCACTGTCTTGTTATGTTCGGAATTCATAGCAAACACGCTTTCATCTGAGCGTTCTACTCGTCGTAAAAAGCGTTTAGCTTTCGGCATTCTTCCTGAAAGATTCGCGATTCATTCAATTCCATTCATAGAGTCATAGAGATGAATGAATACATCCAGAATGTATAGTTTAGTTTGCGGGAACATAGGATTGAACCAGGAACTAGGTGTGCATTGCATGGGATCCCTGACCATTGCGCCATAGGCGAGTGTTGATCTAACTATACCATAGAGAAAAAATGGTTGGATTGTTAGTAAACACATCGAATCAGCATTTTCAATGCCGATAGCTGTTATCATTAACATTATTTGACAAAGTAAAAGGGCATTTTACTAAGCTATTGATTTTTTTGGCGCCAGTCATCGGATTCCCAGTGGTCGAATTGCCTGCTGAGTGAGCACTCGAACTCATTTGGACTGTTCATTTTCGCTCTATTGTGCTACATCGACTGAGAAAAAATACTTAGTAAAGTTGAGTGAATGAACTGGACAGCTTTAAAGTCTCTTGTTCAGCTGATTTCATGGATAATGAGTGTAAGGCTTAAGAGTAGTAGAGGTTGCCTTCCCAGGCGACGTCATATTCGCTGGAAAAATCGACGTTTTCTCAGAAGTCTTGAACTCTCGATTGTTTTTAGGTCCCGCGAAGAAAACGTTTTTCTTCATTAGATCTTTTTAGGGAAATAACACTTTCTGGAACCAGATTTGTAAATTGCGATCCTAGTTTTCTTGTTTGAGTTAATATATTAATGTTAACCAAAACCGCCGATATTTCATAATTAGCAACTTTCCAGTTGAATTCCATTTCAAAACGATACCCTAGGAAAAAAGGAATCTATCGATTTTACGAAGTCATTATGAATTCATTGATGTGCGTTAATTTCGCCAGTAAGGCCCACCAACGGCCGTTGAAGTACTGGACACCATTTATTGATCGATTCGTCGATTAAATTATTTTGTATACTGTAGCATGTTTTGTTTAGTAGGTTCGGTAGATGTAACAAAAAGTTCTAATTACCCCTTATTATGTCCATAGCTCATAAATACCCATAAACCATGGATAAATAATGGAATCAGGTGGATCGAAATTGAAACGGAACGGCATTGTCAGAAAATCACAACATGAAGGATAAGATGACATTTCATGAGCTGCGATTGTAGACTGCTGATTTCCTCAGCAAGACATGGAGTGCAGTTAATGGTTTTCTTTCGCTTTAATAGAACTACATCGCTTATACCTTTCTTTCCTTCACTAGCGTAAAGCAGCCACTGTTGAAGACGTGGTGGCTATCTTAGTCATCTGCAGTGCTCCTACGTTCCTTCATTCCTCGTGGACCACTCCTTCCAAAACACTTCATGTGATTAGGCAGTCAGTAGTTTAAATGCTTCAGTGATTTATCTTTACAATTAGTGAAAGATACCGTATAGCATCGTTTTTTATTTTGCTCAAGTGGATACGAGTTTTCATTCAGGGTTAGTTGTGCTAAGACGATCCGAAGAGGTATTCTGTTACACAACTTACAACCGACTCTGCAGATTGATGGAAAATGCTTCAGACTGCCTTCAGAGTGGAATTCTCACAGGAAGGCAATAATTCTAGTGAATAGTTGGGAAATCAATGTACAGTATGATATATCAGGTCTTGGAACTTTTTGTTTGAAAAAAACTAGGCGGAATTCTGAGCAAACAAAGACTAAGTAGCAATTTTTGTTGGATTTAGTTCACCCACATAATTACTGACATGAATAATCAAGCCAACCCATATGAGCAAAGTTTTCCTTGTTTCGTAGATTTTTTGATTTGTTGTGTTTAAGTGCCTTCAGTCAGAAAAGTCCTAAGTCAGCTAAGGCTGTATGGCTCGGTGCGGACTGGTAGCCACTTTTTGTGTGGCAGTGTACTTAGCGGAAATGTGGCGCTATTCCGCAGACGTGGTCAAAGTGGACGGCTGAAGCTGAATCAACTTGTGTAATAGGACCTTTCATCTGGAGTTTCATAGTTGACAATCTTCGTTACACTTCAATCGAGAAGGCAAGTGTCACAACTATTGAAGTGGCTAGTTCTTTGAATAGTTTGTTTCCCGCAGAGTGTAGTCGGTAGGGCCAGTATTTCATTCAACCCAGAGCTAACATGACCTCTTTGTGTTCACCGATTTTCGCGCAAAATCGATTTACACAGTTCCTTTATAATCAGTTAGAATCCCAAAATAAACAGGAGATCAATAATTAGGTAACGAATAGAAACATCCGGAAACTTTGCCTTATCCATTTATTTATTTATTAACTTCATGAAATACTTGGTTACGTTCGAGCTTGTTGTCTGTCTATTCAATTGTTTAGTCTTTTTCAGCTTATAAATTCGGTGGTTCTGAAAATATTTAACTCAAAATTAGTTAACAAAATTCATTAAGGCGTTAGCGCAGTGGAAATAATGCCATTAAATGCGCACGAGGCGATGGCTCGATCGGCATCAGTTGACCGAAGCCACCCACTAACTAATGTAGTGTGTAGAGTTTCTTCCATATAGTCATTTGCGCGAGAAGGTGGAGCATTTTCTCCACGGACATTTCTAGGCTTTATATTTCGCTGACGTATTGCACCCAAAATTAAACGATTACGACTCGCAATTAATTCGTGAGATGATTCCATTTTACATTTACTGAACGCCGGAGTGCATTTTGATAAGATGGTCTGCCTTCTTTGTTTCATTATAAAAAGCGTAAAGCTTTTGACGTTGATCAATCCCTGAGGCATAAGCCATGAAGTGGACTCCATTCGTAGAACCTTAGAGGTGATTGATTGCATATCTGACTTACGCGATGACTTCCGGTAGCCTAGCGATATATCATGTCAGTTTATGGTTGATTGCTGATAGCACTGCTAGAGCAAAAAACTGGTTGAGAGAAAGGCAGAGCAAGGACCTTTAATATGGTAGGTACCACCTAAGCCCTGGAAAGGGTGGTTGCGGCTTCAATACCCTCCTGAGCTTCCGAGTTTTGCCGATTTTTCCGTATACTTGTGATTTTTCAATTCAGTGTTTCTATTTAAGCCTGTTACAAATTTGTTGGTCTTTGCGGAATGGAGGGTTAGTGAATTTGAGCCAAGGCGTCGAGCCAGCGACCGTATCTGTATTGTAGTGCACCTCTAATCACTGCGCTACACATTCCTATTCGTTTCGTCGTATATTTTCATAATAACACTGGCAAGTACTGATTTAGGTCCTCCGGTTGGTTGAATAGCGCGTCTTCAAGTGCCAGATATGTTGTTAGACGCTGACTAAAAGCAGTCGTGTAATTCTTAGATGCTGTGAACTATGAGACGTCAGTGGATTCAGGAGATGGTCTCTCTGTCTTTTTCGTACTCCAAATACGTAAAATCGTGTTTATGCGAACATGTATAGATCTGCTATTGTGTACACGGATGGTTTTCTAAACATCGATCATGCTAAAACTCTTGAATTAAATGAATCAGAGTCCATGGTGGCAATTCGAAATCGTCTTTAACAAATCTGCTTACGTATACTTTACAAAAACCAAGCAAAATACTCATAAGTAAACCTGCCCACTCTAGCCCGGACCCGTAAAGGTGTATGTTATTTGTATCTAGGGCATTTTTGGCAATCTGAAACATGTTCATCCACTTTGGTAGCAAAGCACTCGTTGAAACTGAATGTAGCAAATTCTTCACGGCATTTTAACATCTTAGAAGTTTTTCTTGGAAGTGGTTGTCGAGATGGTGTTAAAAGTGAGGGACACTTGCAGAGAGATGCAATACGCTGATTAAGGCAAAGTTTCGTCGACTAGTTTGTTCAGCTTCTCCGGGATTGACTATGCAACTCCCGCTGGAAGGTTTTAGCGTAAGACAGTTAGATTTTTCCTACTGCTCAAAGCTGAAAGAATATGCTAATTTTTTGGGACATGTTACCCATCTCTGCTCATCTCTTTTAATGATTTGGTCAGGATTCACGATTTAAAGGTACATCGTTCTAGATGTAGACGATCATAAACCTTTTTAGGCAACTCATTTAGCCTTTGTTGATTATTTAGGAGCTTCATATTTGTCCAAACACTGCGATCAATTCCTGCGGCACCCACTTACTGAGCCTTTTCAGCTTCTCGTTACCATTAGAGTGACAAATAATTGATGGAGTTTTTTTTTCGAACTTCTGCGGTAGTTTTTCACCACTCATCTTCGATAATCCGCCTAAGACGATCGCTGTCAACGACGGATGGGCAACGTCGACATCTTCCGTCCTGAAGACTTGTATCGCCAATATTATATTTTCCAATATTACCAATATTTTCGTACCAATATTTTCGACCCATTTCCATATGGGCCTCTCAAAAGCCCCTCCTTGGGCTATGCATCGATGATAGTTTGAGTTCATTCCCCATCAGTGTGATCAAACCACAATCGCACGAACAAGAACGAAAGGAATTTGCAACTTTTGGAGAAACGTTTTGGTTCCTTCAATTCTGCTAGAAAATGACAATACCGGCTTTCATCTATTTTTAGCATAAATGATTAATGCCTTGTTTGATTGGTAAGTTTATACGATGCTTTTAAAAATGCCCATTGTGGTTAATGTTTCTTCTGCCATTTACGATCCCATGTACCAAAGAAAGCGAAAAGTTTAGCTTTTGCCTCGATAGATTTTTGCGATAATTAAGATTCTGCTTAATAATTAAGCTTATTTACACTTATAAAAATCCTATTCTTGACAGGAAGTCAAGTGATTCACTGAAATGCAAATTGTTCAAGCGTCCATCTCTTCGTAAGCCTGCCTAACTACCCTGTCAAACGGTATCTGAAAAGGGTAATAAGATCAAGTGTTCGGCTGTTGTGAAGGCACGGTATCAATGTGCAATGTGAAAGTGCCCTGGATGCTAAGTTAGTCGTCAGCCAACATCTAAGACAGCTGAATCAGGCTCCTATAGAGAGAGAAAGTGTGGTAGGCGGTAAAACAGCCAGTTCTGATGATTCTCGACTTGTAAATGACCAAATGAGATAGGATTACCAATTCTGCTTCCTGGAATTTGCAATGGTAATTTTAAACAATGTTTCGCACCACATGAAATTTTCTGACAAAACCTACTAAAAATAGCATAAATTTTCCTGTTTCGACGGCGCCATAAGTACTGGAGCTCAGTGTGAACGTCGTTCGTCCCACTAACGAGTGTGCTATCATAAGCACAGCACGGTCTGGTCCTACTGCGAATTATCTTTGGGTATCGGAAATCCTACTGAATTTTAAAGAGATTTTTTGTGTCTCAGCATTTATGTGGGAATAAAGCAGACAGTGCTGTTTCCCAACAAGTTGTTAACGGTAAGGAAATCTGATCGAAAAGTGGTAAAAACAGTGATACAGCAGACAGTTATAGTGAAAGGAATGAGCAGTTATATATTGTGATTTTGACTGCAGCTTCAACTTAACTTGGTTCCAATGCCGATTTGTTCTCCCTAGACCATTCCTGCTGACAGGTGATTGTTGATGGCATCGTTAGGTTTAAAAAAAAAGCCGGCTGAGAGAAAGGCGGAACAAGGGCCTCACGAAGGCCTCAGTGGTGCAGTGGGTAACACGTAAACCCCCTTGGAAAGCGTAATCCCGCTTCGATCTGATCTGAGTCCAAGTTTTGCAAATATCTCAGCATCATTGTGGTTGTTTGATACAAGTTATTTCATATGATACCCTACCGTGAAAAAATAATATAGGTAAAAATAAGCAAGGAAATAGTGGAAAATAAGGGCAATACTAAAAAGTTATGCGTTAGTAAAAACAGTGTTGATCACTGGAAATGAGACGACAGCAACTCGTAGGACCGTAGTGCTGCTGTAATTCAACTTTCATCTACAACATTACTCAGATAGGTTTCGGAAAAGAAGCGCTTGTCAGTTCGATTCTATAACGTTGTTCGCATTGCCCTTTGAAAATCAATCTTGGCACTTAACTTACTTATCACTTTTGGCTTTTTTTAAAAGATGTGTTTCATTAAAGCAGGTTCATTTTATAATCATAATGCCGTACATTTTCTCACTGTTATCTTTTTTCATCCATCATCTCCGGAGATAATAACTGGATAGTTGCTCAAATATAGTCGATCTATAGACTACAAAATTATTGATTCTCTACACATAGATTTTCCTACCTAATGCTTTTCTTTTATTTTTCTCTTCTTTCTTTTTCTCTTCTCCTTCTTGCTCTCGGAATCATGATATTGGCGTGCAACGGTCAATACAAAAGAAGGATCATCACTATCTAAAAAAAGTCCACTTTTATTTAACCTCGGTGTGATTAACCAATGTATATTTTCTTTCTATAGCAAGCTAACATGAGGTTGGTAAACAATTTCTATTTGGCTAACGTTTCGACCTTTTCGTCTAGTCCATATTCGGATTTGTCCGAATCAATTTTCCACATCCGTTCGTTTTCGCAATGTGAATGGTTGTTGTCGCGTCGAGCCTAATCTGCTGGAGTGGATCACCACCCCAATGAAGTAACCTTACTCGGCGATGTCCCTTTACACAGGGCGATTGTTCATACAGTGATTGCTGTTGTTGATGATTTGTTTTTCTCTTAACAATCCATCATGAAGCAGTCGATATTACTATCAGTTGACATAAATCATAATAATATCTGGAAAAAGAAGATAGAAATCTTCAAAAAAGGCAAAATCAAAAATTAAGAAAGTTGAAAGGAATTTAGAAATAAGGTTTTTTTTCCAACGTTGCTGCGTTTTTATTAGCTCATAGTGATGCCGACAACTGCAACATGGATTGTTCAGAGAAGAACAAATCATTATCAGTGGGTAATCACTCTGTCAACAACCATCCTGTATAAAAGGGCTCCGCTGAGTGGGGTTTGTTCATCCGGGCGCTAATCCACTCTAGAAGATTGTCGGACCCGACGCAACCATGAAGACCCATATTGCGAGAACGAACGCCAGTGAAAAACTCATTCAGATAAATCCGGATTTGAAAGAGATGAAGCGGTCGAAACGTTAGCCAAACAGATCAGTTATTTGTTTTTATTTAGACTATTAACAAAGGAAGTTCTTCCGTTTTACTCCTAATACGACATAAGTTTTCCTTGTGCAGAAATGGATTTGAAAAAAACAACACTCAGTAGATCAATAAAAAGAAATAGGAAAGAAGGGGTCTACTTCACTACAGAAGCTCACGTTCCCTTTGAATGGAATTCCTCTAACTAGCGAGGGTTTCTTGCCAATGTCATCTAAGTAGAACGAATTCCGCTAAAGGAGTTTGAAGAGCATTCCCGAATGGCTCGATGCATGTCAAGTCCTCTGTTGTCGTTGCTGTTGTCGTTGCTGTTGTCGTTGCTGTTGTCGTTGCCGATCATTCGCTAGTACTCAACTTGACTACAAGTTCCACTAATGGCGGCGAATGCGCGCCCATAAGGGCGGATGATCCTCCACCCATTTGTCGCTGCCATCCGCCACCCGCCTTCCGTCGCCGTAGCCGTCGTTCTCCACCTCGTCCTCCTCCTCCTCCTCTGTTCTTTTACCATATTCAATTGTTGCATTCTGCCTACCGCCAGCAATACTCCCTACTCTCCGCTCTGACGATTATTTCGACAGGAGTTGATTACCGCCGAAAACGAAACGTTTGTGTGCATGTTTTTTCGTGTGTTTGTGTCCGAATCGTTTCGTTTCTCCTGCTGTCGATATACAACAGCATTACACCTTCCTCTGTGTCTGAGCTCATAAACGCTCCGATTTCTTCTCAACTACGACTTCTTTCCCTTAAATCCTTACCCTTGTCCTCCCTCCTAGAAACATCAAACAACGTCAAGCAGCCAGTCTTATGAATATTCTCTACTCTGTGTGCTTTAAGAATCACGAACGTGTAGAAGAAGAACGTTGGACGCGTGGATGTCGTCCTGCCAGCGGCCATGTAAGGTTCGCTCCTTAGATTTCTTGTACTACAACATTACTGCATACTGCTTGCTGAATTCTTACAAACTCCAACGATCTCATTTTTATCCACAAATATTGAAACTTTCATCAAAATTCTGATTATTTAAGTGATTAAATGAATAAGGCGTTCAGTGTTGATGACTTCCTTAAAGATGCGCCATGCCTTCGACTCCATTCGCATCATCTTAACGATGAGCGAACGCCTTTTTGGCCTATACAATTACTTTTGGAGGTAGAGGGTTTGCTGATGTGTCGAATCAGTGTTTTTACCCTTCCAGACAGTTCCAATGCCAATTTTCTGACACCAAGGGGATGTTGGGCATGGTTTAATTGGGACTTTAGATCAAAGTAATTGTTACGTGTTCATTGCAGGACATTTCTAACCGTTGGGCTACAGGTATCGCATGAAAGAAAAATTTTCTGAAATTCCGAATATCTTCTACCATCCAGCCTCTAAAATTATTCGGATCGCCCTATTCCAACTTTTTTAAACCATAAATATTCTTCCGAAGGATTACTCCGTTCTTTGCGCGTGAATTAAGGTGCTCCCATCAGAGACAGATCTCTTTCGACGCCAGATAATGTTCAGTACTTTCGACACCCGATTTCATTTCCGAATACCGATACGAAGCATTCTAATCCATGAAAGTTATCTGGTTTATAACAAACGCCGAACGGAAACAGATATTATGCAAAAATCTATAGCATAATGGTCTGATTTAATGAATCCATCCGTCAACCATGCCGAACCAAGGTAAATTCAATTATTTTGCGAATTTTCCAGCATTGCGGATCAATACGAAGCTCCACAAGGGTTGAAAATATATCATCCAGATGTGATTGTTTCCCTAGTTTTAGTGCTCATCGCAGCAATAAGTAGTTGTGGAAGGAGAAGTAGTTTTAGTTGGTTAAACGGTAAGGTGGGAACGTGTGGCGCAGTGGTCGGAGGTGCCCTGCTGTACACATGGGATCGATTCCCGCTCCCTGGTCCGCCAAGCCTTCTACCTCTCTGGGGTCGACAAATTGGTACCAGACTTGTCTGAGAGGATAGTAGCAGTGACTCGATACATCGGTAGGCCACTGCGACTCATTGTGAAGGCCAGATATGCATTCAGTGACCTCCAAACGATGCTTAGTGAAGTCCAGTGCATAGCGCGTCCCTAAGGGATTGATCAAAGCCGAGAGCTTTATCCATTGTTTTATAAACGGTACGGTCGATCTGGACTAATGAACTGAAAACGACCACTGTCATTTTCTGCTTTTCGTCACTCAGATAAAATATGGATAAGGGGTTCGGCGTCAATTAATCCGATAAGGACGGCCTAAATCACTAATGGTCTATCGGTGTATCAGTTAAATGTTTTTGTTCTCCCAGAGAAATCTGGTAACAAGTTGACCAATCCATGGAGTTGGGGACGTCGTTAGACCATTGACCTGTATTTGAGCCGTAGAACATGTCTGTTGCAAAGCATCTATAACCGCTACGCTACAGGTGCCTCTTTGTCAAATAATTCTATAAAGCGCTTTATTTCTTTGAAGACTAACATTTAGTAGGTCCATAAACGGTGGTCTGAATATGGATGTGATAAATACGGAAGCTAAATACACTAACGTTGCGGTTTCCAAGACTGTCGTACATTTTCAGATACACCCCTATATCAGAGAGGACTCCAGTTCAGAGAGTGGTAGAGGACTATCGAAGATCTGATTATCGATACGACGATCAGGGAAGATCGTAAGCCTTTTCTTGTAGGATTTGAATTTGTGAAACGCAATGTAACTTAAGTCGGATTTGTCAACTTTGTTGCGCCATAACATGCTGGCCGTAAAGCTTCATAATAAGCCGGTTCTCATTTTTTGCCTCTGGGCCATTGTCTGGCTTTTGTATTTACCGCATCGCGATGTAAAGAATTGCTTGCAAAGAAATTAAGCTCATAAAGTAGAATTATTGTGGTGTCGCTGAATTCATTCAAGCCATGCCTTCCAAATTTTATACTCAAAAGACGATAATGTAGGCGCCTACTCCTTCCATTCCATGAAAGCATTGCTTCTTATCTGAGAATTCTCTCAGTGAAGAGTCCATGCAGTAAATGTTATACATATTTTATTATAATGGTTGTAATTATTAAGGTTAAGGGTTCCATCCATATATTCGACTTCATCAATCATCTTACAGATGGTCGAATGCATATTTATCTCATAATATTTTCCGAATGCCACCAATCCATCAAATCAGCGTTTTTACCCTCTCAGAAAAATCTGGTAATGGTATCAATTTTCTGACCCCGGAGAGATGGTAGGATTGGTTAGACTAGGACTTGAGATCGAATCAACGAACACATGTTTTTTGCATGGTGCTCCTAAAACTATATGGAGCCGAATGAAGTTAGAAGATTTAATTAAGGGATGAGGTTTGTTAGATTTCGGGAGAAATACTGTAGTATTTGTATATGTTGCAAATATTTGAGGAATTATGATCAATAAACAAAATTCTGGAGTTAATTGTCTTTTGCCGCGAATGTCTTTTTTTCAAATTGGATATTCTAAAAAGAAATTCATTTGAATGGCTCGATATAAGCTAGGTAATCGAGGCAGCGTTTTGTGGGTTGGTTGCGGTCTTATGTGGTTCTGATGAGCTCTTAACTCTTCCAAATACTGTGACACGTCAATTAGCCGCAGGGATGGCTCAGTCCATGCTTTCGCTTCTCTTTTTTTTTCTGCAAACTTTATTAACTCGGCACGGCCATGCGGTTTATGGAATTTCTTGGGTTCAGGCGGCCATTAGTTGGTAGTTGTTTGGTGTGCTTCTACTGCTCAATAACAGTCGTACATCATCACGTTCCTATTGTTGTCATGTCCAGCCGGAAAATTTCACAATTGTCTAGTTTCAAGCGGTTTATCCAATCCACTGCAAGAGTCTCGATCGTCAAGCACATTACTAATGAATATTACATTAACTGTAATACGGTAAGGTGAACGATGTACGATTGGCCACCATAAATAATAAGTGATAAAGTGCTGGGTCTTGGTCAGTTTTTCAGGGATGCGACATGCTTCTGATTCCATTGTCCATCGTCGTGGTGATTGAATAGGTATTTGGTTTATGCAGTAACTTTCAAAGACTTAATGGTCTCTCCAACCAGTGTTTTTATCCTCTCAGACAAGTCCGCTTCCAATTTGTCGACCCCGAGGCATGAAAGACTGGGTTAGCATGGAATATGAGGTCGTACTAATGACCGCATTTGTATTGCAAAGCCCGTCTAACCGTTGTGCTACACATGCCGTTTTTACTTTATTGAATTCCAATAGGTAATGCTATCTGTCTTTACTAAGTGCTAATTAAGTTAAGGAATTATTGGATGTTTTAATATGCCACTTGTTTTAACTTTATAATTAAAATTGAATTCCTTTTTCTAAAATGACATCATTATCGACAGGAGGGAGGAGTGGGAAAAGGCGTTGGCATCTAATGAATTCTCTTTAGCAGCAAAAAGGCTAAACCAGAAGGCGTTCAACCAAATGGAAATTATGCTGGGCGCACGGCAGGGGAAGATAGGCTATCCAAGTATTCAAATAATTAGGTAACATCATACCAAGGCACGAATGAGACAATGTGAGAGTGAAGGTCGATGGCCGTTACATCATCTTCGCTTTGCAGCTGATATCGTTCTTATAACATGGAACAATGGCCAACAGACGGAATGAACACTGGACGATTTCAAGGGCAAGTCTGAGAAGATCGTCTACCGTTAATTCTGAAGAAGTTCCTTTCCACATTCAATGAAGTGAAGATATTTGAATGTTCCAGCTATGTATATGGCTATTAACGTTAACATGGTAAACGACTTAGCTGCGTACTTGAGCAGGAAGAAGCATCCAACCTATGGAGTTTACGAAGACGATGAATATATGAAAAAGAAGACAAACAACCTCCAGCTTCGCGACCAACTTGCGACTTGGCGATTCCTTCTGCTTGTTTCTAACGCGAACCTGGACGTCGCTGTAAACAAGATGAAGAACTAGTCAGTATTATTGAAGCCGCTATCGATCGATTGCTCTGGAACGGTGCACTCTTATGCTAGTGGAAGACAAATTTCAGTTGTCAAGGATCATAAATACTTCTCTATTTTTAAAATGTCGGAAATTAAATACGCCGGACACGACAAGAATCTGTTCGACAAATCCTGTAAGCGATTTAGCCCCATAGGGTGTTAAACTCGCGAACGAGCCTCTATGGTCAGACTTTTGTTTTACGAAGATGAATCTAGTGAATTCATCTACATGAATAACATGATGATGTATGTGCCTTTTGTGGGGACATAACTCACCAAGCTATTCTAACATGCGATAACAACGAACGGAAGCGCCTCATTGGCATCCGTTTGCGTTCACTTAGTCATTAATAGCAGAGTGGGTGAAGTTTTTTCTCTTTTTTCAGCACTAGACTTGATTATCTATGGATTTGTCTCGAAACTACATAGAGAGTTACAACAGAGGAAAGTACTCAACGTTTCAAACTTTTCGATTCTTCCGGGGTCGGCACAGCACTATTCCAGGAGGATAAAACGTGCTGGTTTGAACGCTTTCTGGATTTCCAGAAGTTGTTGTAAAGGCCAAATATGTAATCGTTCACTCTACTATGCCTAGTGGAGTCCATAGCTCATGGCGCATCTCTAAGGGATTGCACCATGCTGAACGCGTTATCGTTTATTATATTGACTGCAGAAAACAACGGCAAGTCAAATTATAGATGAGTAGCTGAGATACTGACATCTCATTTCGTCATAAAACCTTGCGTAAAGAAGAGAAAATAACAGGGTTGAATATTTTAGCTGAACATTTCGGTTTTTAATACGCCATAGCCCTGATGGATGTAATTCAGGCTCCAATTTTAATGTATTTCAAGCGTCTTTTACGTAACAAAGAACGTGAATCATACTGTAGGATTCGTGCCATGATTCATTCCATGTGAATCATAACACACCTTTGTCTCTCGTTTTGATTTTTGCTAAGCTGACAGCAAATGTAGGTATAGGCCTTTTTTTCTGAACATTGACATTTTTGCACTGCTGCTGTTTTGAAAACCGATCTATCATTTCCAAAAGTTTTTCTATCCAATCTCGTCAAATTTTCTAACTTCAAGTGATATGAAAAAGTTAGGAGCAAAATAGGGAAAAATGATGCTCCAATTTTCTTTTTCAAAAACTTCTCCCCCCTTGCCTTATCCAGTTGCCATTAACGACTTCATCAAAGTTTCGGAGCTGGAGCGAACACTGTATCAGACAAAAAAGCCTTTGGACTAAACGCGTAGAAATTCAATATGTAGGCTAAAGCATCTTGGCCATTTTTCGTTCTCCACCTACATGGAGCGCTAAGGTCGCGAAACGGATTAAAACTTGGAAAATTTTAAAGGGTTCGGAGCACTACTCTACCCAGGATGCCCGAACTCTCTCAAGTGTTCGACGTTTCGGTCGGTGATCGCAAACACTCGAGCGTTAGTGTTGAACTGGCGACCACCGTAACAACCATAATGGCAGGCAGAGCGATGTGCTGCAATCGAACCATTTGTCGGGCGGACAGACGGACGGTCGAGACGGCAAGAGTCTGTCTGGACGTACTTCATCCAAGTGCTACCTCTGTCTGTTTTCTCGAGTCCACCTACACACAACCTTCCGTTAGCTGCCATCCTTTCTTGCTTCATAACCCTTGCTCCAACGGTTCATCAGCCTGTTGCCTTCGAAACTGTTCATACTTCTAATTTTCTCAGTAATATCTCTTAAGAATTAAATCCATGCTGGTTAAACGTCTCGATTTTGTTTTTGATTTTAGTTGTTAGGAAACCTACGTAGAAATATATGGTGAAAAAGTTGTGAATTGTTTCTTTTTTTGAAGTAGATAATCTTCTTATAAGGCAAAAATTGAAGCGTTGACATTCAGATTTCAGTTATTCCAGTTTTTTCGCCGTTCCTTTGGCCCGTATCCGATTGGACGTTAGCGTAGAGTAGAATTATACGGCGCTATTGTTTCCCCAAAACGGCTAGATCCAATTACATCGTCAGCAATGCATCGAGTACAAGTGCTAGACTATCGCGTGTTTCGAGTAGAGGAGTCAAAAATTAGGAGCTTCCCCGACAGGACTCTGCAAACCTTTTGGCAAAAAATTCAACGAAGAACAAGTACAGCAAGAAAATAGTTAAATCATTTAGCAAAAAACCATATAAGTAGTCAATTCGTGTATTCGATGGCTTCAGTTAGTTTTACGTGTAAGTGGAAGGTTTCCACGAAATCGCGTTCGAAACATGAGATTTTACTAGGACGAAAAATCTCCTCAGTCGCTTTCCTAGACGCATCTCTTGTGTTCTTTCTGTTTGCAACAATCTTCTCCCAAATAGTTTACCGACGGAGATTCCTCATCCCACCCAAGCAATTCATTCCCCGATCGCCACGTTCGCGGGAAAACGCGACCTCGCCCCCGCACTCATTCTCGCCACTTTCGCTCTTCATTCTGCCATATTCACACTACTATCGATCGAGCGTGATTTACTTCATCATTTCTGTCCGGGGTTCGCGTGGTGTGTTCCCGAATGAATGAAGCATCTGCTGCCGGTTGACGACGATGACCGTGTCCTCTCAAAAACCATGCGACCGTGGTCGAGTGTTTCGCGATTTCGATGAAGACGATCTCGATTCGTATTTGGAGGGTTCGCTAATCTCTGAACGACTTGGAGAAGTCACTGCTGACGCGAATTCACGAAAAAGAATCATAACTATATTTCCATGCATGTCAACAAGTCCTATGAACACAAATACATGCGCTCTGGAAACGGTTTTCACGTCCAAGTTGGAGACGATATTCAGGTAATTGCCTTGATGGATCGTTGCCTATTCATTTGTTAGTTGTTTCATTGAAAATCCCGAACATTCGGGAGCGTTAGTATACTAAAATTTTTGGGTGAATTTCATTCAGAAGTGGTTTTGAGGTTTAATGTTTGACGACTTTATCTGTTAGACGTCGAGATCTCTCCGTTATCATAGACGAAGCCGGTTTCGAAGAACCTGTAGTAGCTAAATATCCATTGTTAATGAAGCTCTCTATCATTAATTCTACGCTCTGTGCAGTTTAGTGACATGAAAAGAAGAGTTGTCCATTCTTTAGCCTTCCGCAGTTTCCTTCTACATTCATTCGCTTACTTTTTTATTCTGTTCATTGTTCATTTCATTTGTATTTGTTCAATTCTTTTCTTTTTTAGAGATACACTATGTAGTACCTCCTATCATATTCCACAATTCAATGAGTGTCCTTTGCTGTATTCTAAGTATTGGACTTTCTATGGATTCTGTTTCCCTTTCAATCCATTTTTTTCATGATATTTGAACAGGATTTCAATTTGATAGCTGAAGTTCATGGAATCCTCCCATAATCTTTGGTTGTTGTCAACCCATGGTGAGCTCCTGGTTGTCGTCAACAGTCAACTGGCATCACTCAAAACCTCACAGTAATCAAAGAAGATCGTTTCAACATCGGATCCCATCTTTACAAATATCATTTCCTAGCGCTTCTGCTTAGTCGTCACATCCTCAGAATAGATTTGGTTTCTGTCTGGGAATGGAATCTACACTAATATTCTTTACTCGGTGACATACATCGTTTTCACGTCGAATTTTAAATCATCATCGTCATCACTGTTGAATTTTCTTCGAGGTTAACAGAAGGTTTCCTTGAAATTAACACAAAAAAGTGTTTTACTCGTGTCATAATTGTTCTATCTTAGTCTTTCATAGCTGTCCGGTTGACATTCTGTTCATCGTCGCCCTCCGATCGTTCTGTGAATCACTTGACGACTCAGATCGTCCATTCTAATGGACTGGCGACACATGCATGATTGAAATTGACCTTGTGACATGACATTTTTCGCTAGCCGCTTCTTTAGCGTTTCCTTTGTCAGCTGTTAATGGTATGAACCATCACGAAGACCACTACAACCAGATCGTACTGAATTTGAACATGGTATTATTCATATACATATATATTTATATGTACATATAAAAGCTAGAAAGCTCTTGGCGTTGATCAATCCTTGAAGGATACGCCACGCATTCGACTTCATTAAGCATCGCTTGGAGGTGATTCAATGCATATCTGGCCTTTACAATGACTCGCAGTGGCCTACCGATGTATCAAGCCAGTTCTGCTATCTTCCCAGACAAGCTCGTTACCAATTTGCCGACGCCGGAAGCATGGAAGGCCTGGTGGGCCATGGGCGCTGGGATCGATCCCCACGTGTGTGTTGCAGGGCGCCTCCGACCACTGCGCCACACTCTCCTCTTATATACATACATTTATATATACATAGTGCCGAGACCATTAATATGTTAACTTTATTTGTAAAGCCATATTTTGAATGGTAATAAGATGAGATTCCAAGGAAACTTCCTGCGACCTCTATTGCATTATATAATTGTTCTCCTTTCTTTATTTGTTATAGACTTTCTTTTTCAGTGCTTCATATTTGAAATTAATTGTGGATTCAGAACTTCTTCTTTGTTACGTTTCGGAAAATTTGACTGTTTTCTCCACTTGGTTAGAAAATTAACCAGGAATCGACCTTGTTCAGTACTTTTTCGTCGAGTTTTTTTCAGACTAGCGCTATAAAATGTAGTCAAACTAGTCGAGAAGGAAAATCCCGAAAATGCCTATAACATTGTCGTTTCTTCTTAGGTTGCTTTTCATTGTTTTTTATCTTTGCCGGCTTCCGTTTTATTCACACCAATCGCTTTCGAATCGTTGTACTTTATGTGAAAGCAAGCAAAACGGCTCCGATGTGTTTTAGCGTTGAGTTCAAAATGTTCGATATAATCAGATTAGTACAGCTTTCGATCGTAAAGGATAGAATAGACTAGGTACCTACTCTGCTGTTGGTCGTTGGCTAAGCCAACCTGGAGCCAATAAGCTCTCCATTCGTCCATGTTATGTACTGAAGTTATCCATTGGATTCATTTGGTTCTAGGGACTCTTTGAGCATTATATGATTCCTTTTAGATGAATTCTAGATCAGATGTTCTAGTTGATCCTGCTCATTATCATTGATTCCTCGTGCCAAGCTCCTCCTACGCTGGTGTCGACTCTTCATCTTCAAATATGTCAACTCATTGTAGTTGAGTATATAATGGAAGACGATGCTAAATGATTTATGCGAAGACGATTAAGGATGACTTTGAAATGTCTTATTTACCAATTTAGCGCAGAACCTTCGTCGTCGATAAGTTCTAATTTCCTTAGGTACTCATCACCAGTTTGAATTTTATCAGTGAAGGTAAGCTGATGTGTTAAAGAAGAGACAACGTTGAGGGAAATCTTCTTATGAAGATGAGACGGCATGACATGCTTTCCTTCAGCTCCTTTCATCTGATTATTTGTATTGTGTTTCGTACATTTGGCTTGCATTGTAAGCGAGCAATGATTAGGTAGATGGTTGCAAAACTTTGATTGGTTGAACCTTGGCAACCAAAACACTCACTTAAAAGTAGATCCTAGTAGGTGGAAGGGTCTTTTATGTAGTAGAATTACCGCTGTAACTAGAATAAAAAGTAGCGATAATGAAATTTTGAGACATTTACAAAACTCCGGATCGCAAGTGTCTGCGGTGGGGAACGAATGCGATATTACCCTTCCCGAGGGCTAACGCGTTCACCACCACACCATGCGGGTCCTTCGTTTCGCTTGTCTCCCAGCTACTTCTATCGATCACTGTCATCAGCAATCACTCGTCAGCGAGATTGATCTGGGGAGCCCAAATCGGCAACGAATCCAATTAAGCTGAGGCTGTAGTTGTAATCATCTTAAAGGAAAGGGTAATAGCGGGTTCGTTTCCCACCACAGACATCTGCTGTCCGGATTTTTGCAAATATCTCAGCATCATAGAAGTTATATTACGCAGCATACCCTGCCATTAAAAAGAGTACCCAGTAAATGAAAGGGTTAAGAATAAAATTTTGATTTGTGCAATTCAACATTTGCCTTACTATAACACATTCCGACACCGGCTCTTCTGAGCGGAATGCAATGAAGAAATCTTGTTTTCCTAGAAAAGGACAGTAACCTCCTGCAGTTCAAAGCAAATATTTTCCAACTATCACATAAATTGTTACCGTGCGCAAACATTGTGGTGTTGATGGAACCTTCTGAAAATTGTCCTATGATGTTTTTTCTCCACATTCCATTAGTGATATCAATTACGGTTCTGGTTTTTCTTTCAGAAGAGAACAAAACTGCAGTGTAGTTATCTACTAAAGCAATCCAACATGGCTACTCCGTTACAGTTCATCGTGCCTACTCAATAATATCTTAATGTTTAAAACAAGAGGAATGTTTTTTATTTGTTCTTCTCCAGTACTAGGCCTCGCCGCAGTATTCGATTACTCATCAGGGCCACAGAACTCCAACCAAAAGAGAAAAGAGCGCCGCATCATCGGTGATCTAGTTGTAGTCGGAAGCGGGGATTACGAACAAATCGGTTTATCTGGATCGAATTTGGATAATGCCTATATTCTATTAACACTCAAGAATAAAAAGGATAGAAGAGGAGGCTTTCGGCGTCGATTAATCGTTTAGGTATACGCCACGCATTCGACTTCAACAAGCATCGTTTGATTCAAGCAAATGCATATCCGGCCTATAGAGTGACCTGCAGTAGTCTGGTGACGTATGAAACCAGTCTCGTTATCCTTCAAGGCAACTGTGGTACCAGTTTCCTGATACCAGGGAATGGAGGGCTCGGTGACCATAGGACACACGATCGAACCGATGACTACTTGTGTATTAAAGTGCACCTCTAACCACTACGCCACACTCAACTTCATTCACAGAGGCTAGCATTGATTCTTATTACGACTGCAGAACTTTTCTGAAGGCATGATTGATGGATTGATTCTATATACATAAACGGTCTCATTAAAGGCCCGTAATAGTTTTGAGTGTCTTGAGAAATGATAATTACTCGACCTTCGTACGTATCCTCTGAGATCCTTAGCGATGAGACTGCTCTTATTGAGTGGTTTTGATTTGGTTCTTTGTGGAAAACCTTTAGATTAAGGCGAAATCTTCCTTCTTATCAGTCTGATTATAATACTGGAATGATTCACTATTGGGATTAACTCGCCTTAAGAGAAATTCTTTGCAGAAAAAAAATGTGTCTTTGGAGAGAATCGAAATGACTTCTTTCTGCGATTGTCCGCTTTACTACGAGATCAGAAAAGAATAACCGGACCATTCTACCTGAAATAAAAATCTCTTCTCTACGGTTATTTTCAACCATCGGCGATCAACCAGCTCGTTGAACTTTGTACGTATCAATTCGTCAGAAAAAGCGACTGGCTCATCAGAATTTGAAATTCTGCGCTTTGAATCTCGTCTGTCGGTCTACATAAATTAAACTCTCGCAGACTGTAATTCATCAATTTTTTGAACTTAGATTCATAATACATCCTTTTTGTAGTCATAACTTAGGTTCTCCTTCCATCCCGACTCATCTCTAGTTCTATCTTACAATCTTGTATCTCTTCTAGTTCTTACCCCAAAAATAAACAACGATTTGATTCATTTCTGCAGTTTTGATGCTTTATTATACATCATTTTGTAATACTTTACTGTTACTGGAAAAGGCTATCAGGAAGGGTTACGGTATCAATAAGAGAATGTTAACGATATTCGGCATCAGCACTATACCTTATTCTTCCCATTAGATGAAAAAAATCGTCGACAGTTTGCTAGATATTTTGACTTCTAGGCGAGAGTTTAGATGATTTGGACGCATAGTAAAAGGACATGACCGTTTAAATTTATTCGTGCAAGGAATTCTCGTGTGTTTGAATACTTCTATAACTCTTCTTTATTAAATATCGTAAGCCCCAGCAGGTTCTTTACCTAGCTAGTATGTTATCAGTGTAACAAGACCTATTCCCTGGAGTATTGAAACGCTAAGGCACTTCCAGGTGGTCACCATGTGCAGTTGTACAGATTGCAATGCGCAGGAGTGCTTGCATAGTCGCTTGATAAGTAGTCTTCCTTCATAACGGCTGATTGGCTAACTGTGAATATCTACAGCAACTAGTCAAACTGCTGCACCCTTCTATCCATCTGCTTATTTCTGATAACTGCTGATAAAATATAAACGAGAGAAAGCCACTCATATCAAATGTCATCGTTCAGATCGCGTTACCCTGATTCAAGCCAGTACGTTTATGATAGCCCTTCATCACAGGTATCTTATGCAGTTTTTATTCACATTTTATGAGCGGCAAGTTATTCAAAATTGTACATCGACGTTTTCACATCAAATAATTTCAGCGTGTACAACCGATCTATCGCGATACTCGTACGAATGGGAAAGATGTCACGGTGAGTGTGCAATACGCTCCAATAATAATTCTTGATCGCGCCGAACTGATTCCTTGATTCGATTAGTAAATGAACTGAGAAAGCGGTCCGTTTAGCGTTTTGGGAAAAGGAGATGTTCGGATTAGCTCTCAGGGTTCTGTATTGAGCATTTGGCTAATGCCCGTTACATGTAGACATTAAAGAATATCAAAGAAAAACTAAATTTTAGAAGAAAACTCGGATTTTAATTCTCCGAGACTTCTTGTCTGTCTCTATTAAACATCGTAGAAGAGTATTGCATTTAGTCATCACTATTTGGAATGACCTGTATCGTGTTTTATTTTTCTTCGTTTTCCCGAGTTTTATTCCCTGTAGAAATGTTTAACACATTCACGATGACTCGATGTTTTTCCTTAAAAAACAGACACGAGATTGTTATTATAGAATTTATTAGGATACAATAGCTGACGTTTCGGCGGATTTCGCCTTCTTCAGAGCCTGGAAATGTCAAATTGAGATGCGATCTACTCAGCCAAACACGTTCGTAACCCTAGCAGATAAAACTTAACAAATAAACTTGCATTCGCATAAGAAACAGTTTCATTTAAACACCTACCGTTTATTTGTTGTAAGTATTTAAGTTAGTTGGTGGATAGCAGCCGCACAGAGTAATACATGGGCCAGGATTGTACCTGTGTCAGGTCATTGGATCAGCCTGTGATATGACACCAGGTCGCTCGTGATGACAAGACATTCCTCCTTGCGGTTCATTTTTGAGTTTTTGGAATTTATCCAAAACGCTTCAAGAGTTTTACGCGCTGATGCTTTCGATTCCTGCGTGAGGATAGTGACTCCTACTTTGAAATCTTCTCGGTTGTGTTCCTGCATCCCGTGCCCGCCTAGTGGAGTATTTTGTTTTATTTAGATTCACTGACTAGGTGTTCTTTTATGCGGACGCAGAACGGTCAACCCGTTTCGCCAACCTATTCGTCCCCGAAGGCTTTACAAGAGATCGATGGACTGTACCCGAACTCATGCAATCACCGTCTCTACCGTTGGGCAAATTATGCAGTTTTTCGTTATACATAGACGGTCATATAGACGGTTGCGAACTAGCTGGCGTCTTAGAGTGTCCGGTGGTATTTCTATCACTCTTACGGAATTTTCTAGACCGCCCCTTATTAAGCAACGTTTTATAGCTGCACTTATTTCGTTTGAAATAAAGGGCAACAGGAACGGAGCCTTGTCTTCGCCAGAATTATCGCCCTGGGGCGTGGGTTTTCCTCTATGCGTATGCCGAGAAGCTACAGTTTCGTAACCATTTGAAACGGCTATTTGGCGGGTCAGTTTCGAGGATTCTTCTCTCTGCTCCCTACCTGTGCGTACGGTGTTGGCGGTTCGAAACACATTTCTTATAAGCGCCCTTTTAGTGTGTGAGGGCTGAGAGGAGAGGTAATGAACCACTATGTTCTCACTGCTTGACTTTCGATACCATTTTGTGTTGTAGCCGTTCTCGGATAGGTTGATTTGAACGTTTAGAAATGGAAGCCAGTTTTCTTTCGGTTTCTCACGGGTGAATTTTATGTACTTTTTATGTACTCTGACTGTTCATTCAATAATTTAAAGCATTTGTCCATCTCCTCTTGTGTGGAGCAGATGACAAAACAATCATCTATATACCTACAGTAGAGTAATGGCCTGAGATCGACTACTGGTGCTTCCACTTTAGACATAAAGGCAACGGCAAGGGTTGGTGCCAGTCGCTGTCCCATTGCCAATCCTAATTTGCGCGTAATATTTCCCGGACCATCTGAAGATCGAGCAGTTTAAACAGACCTTTAGGAGGACCATGAGCTGCTGAATCGAAAAGCCATACATGTTAATTGCTCTTTCGTGTTGCTCAAGAAGCTCGCGGATGGCTTGGATTGCGGAGTCGTTTGACACGTTAGTGTAAAGGGCGGTAACGTCAAACGACTCCATAACGTATAACGTAGGGGAAGCTCCTAGCTGCATTTAAACATCTAGGAACATTCCATGTCTATGACGTGGTCGTAAACTATAAAGCGGGTTACATTTATAAGAACCACTTTCTCTTTATGTATGACGAACTTCGAAGCCATAAAAGAATAGTCTGATTAAGTTTCCTGGAAGAACCTTTTACTTCCGAACACCTGTATTGGATGATTCCCAGCGCTTCAGACATTTGAGTGTCTTTTGGTTTTTAGCCTTTCAATTTCAAATGTAAAGAAGTGTTTGCAGTTTCTTTCAGTTCCTATAAGTTGTGTGTAAAAATCTATGACAAAAGCACCGAGTTATGCCCATAAGTTGTTTTGTTAAGACCGTATCTCGTCCTGGATCTCCTGGACCAGTCGCGGGAGCTGGTGATGTTGTTAACACACCACACGGCTTCACCATACAGCTGGACGTGAAACTTTTCAATCCGGAAGAAATTAAGGTATGATTGTTTTTATCCCTCTTTTAGAGTAGGAAAGGAAGGAAAGGCAACTCTACTATGTACTACAATCAGCAGTGGACACCATTTAGATGACTAATAATCCTTTTTGAATAGCTTCTTAGATTTCTCTGCGAAAATCTGTAAACGATGACACCGAGAACACCTAATGTTGAGCCGAAGACCAAAAGTCGATCCACCAAGACTTGCTGTCGGTAGTTCGCAAACAGTTAAAAGGCTAAGTGTTTATCGACGAAAGGCAGTGTAATATTTATCGAGTTCTAGTAGAGAGATTCAATTCATTCTAGAGAGTCGTAGAACTTGGAGAATTGTTCACATGAAGTCATGAGGACTCCAAGTTCAGTTTCTTCTTTTGACATTGTTGAAAAGTTGTTCATAGGAGAATACAGCTATAAATTACTCCTCATTCATGTATAGCATTCATGTATAGCACGAACATGTTATAACCAAAGACTGTGATATTTCCTTAAATGTTCTCCAGATGGAAAAAATATTTAGGTGGTGTTGACGGACGACATGTTATGTGTCAGTGGGGAGCGAATAGAAGAAGGAACTGGAGGACAGACATTGAAGCGCTCATTCGCCAGGAAGTATTGCATTCCGAATGACATCCAGTTGGATTCGATTCGGAGTCATCTCGATCATTACGGTCTTCTCGTAATCACTGTAAGGAAGATTTTTAGAGCACTACCACTTTTGTTCACATCTGAGTTTACGCAGACCTGAAATGGTGTGGCCAAAACAAGAAGTTTTTTCTAATTCAATAGAACTAAAAGGGCGCGTGTAGTGCAGTGATCGGAGATGTCTTGCAACCCACACGTGGGATCGATCTACGCGCCCATGGCCCACCAAGCCTTCCATCCCCCCGAGGTCGACAAATTAGTGCCAGATTTGTCTGGAAGGATAGCAGTATTGTCTTGACACATCGGTAGGCCACCGCTAGTCATTGTAAAGGCCAGACATGCATTCAATCACCTCCAAACAATGTTTAACGAAGTCGAATGCATGGCGCATCTTTCAGAGGTTCATCAAAGCCGAAAGCTATATCGTTTATCATTTTTTAATAGAACTAGAGGGCACATTTTTTGTAAGCTAACTTTGAGAGTCAATCTGAAATTTCTGAACACGTATGGGATTGCGTGCTAAGGTGTTCAATTTACTCGTGGAAATGAGTGATGAGATTAGTTAATCGACCGTAGGAAGATGGTAGCTTTAATTGGAGCTTCCCACTAGTATGATATGGTGATTCATTCATGTTTGCTATATACAAATGTATCAAATGAAAACATCAAAAACTTTTCATTTCTGTTTTCTGGAGGAGCACGTATGACATGTTTGCGCTCAACAGGAAAACTGCTATTTGATTCACGTTCTAACAACCACTGTCAGCTAACCGAAACCAACATCTTTCCATTAATTTAATTTGATGCGTTTCGATTGAATTTTCCATGAGAATTCCTGACATTTATGGGGCTGTTGGAGAATATTTTTCTTTTGTAAAGTATAAAATTTATGCATATAGTGGGCATGTGTGGTGCAATCGTCAGAGTTGCTCTGCAATACACATGCGGTCTTGTCTAGAAGGGTGAAAACACCTGCGTTTTTGCTTCGCAAGTCGTTATATATTAGAACCAAACGTGATGGTTACTTACTAAGATGCTTGGATGGCCCGTCCTCACTGGTTGTGCGGGCTCCAGCATATTTTTCACTTCGTTTTTCTAGTTTAGCCGTTGTGGTTCCAGGGAGTCCCGAGGTCATCCAGGCCAATGTATACCCCAGGATGTCATCACCGCAGGCAGTCGCCGCCCTTGTGGATCAGAAGGAGATTTGCCACCACACGACTAGTTTGGTACTAGAACGGTGGTGGATCCTGGCATTGGTTTGCTCTTAGCTGGACTTTCTGATGGAAACTCTGGGCTCCTTCCCATCTTGTGAGGCCTTGTTGGGGGATTAATCTCCCGCTGTACATCGAGGTCAGACACCCTGGAACACCTCCCAGCCACGATGAGGCCATTAGCCGTTGGGTGGAACGTGGTCCTACTCCTGGTTATTCTTAAAAACAATTCCCACAAGGATTTCAACTCATCGACAAAAACTAGATGGAAATAGGTGATTTGATCTGATGCAGTGTAATTTATCAAGATGCCCAAAAGAGAACTAGTTTAAATAGCTATAATGACTTTGCCGTTACAACATTTAGTAGAACTCTCGAAAGCTAAACGGTGCACGGGTGTCCACCATCTCGTCTCATTATAAAGGATTTAACAGAAAGGCTAGAAATAAACGCTTTCCGGTCTGCAGCACAAACATTGTTGCTAGAGGGAAAGCACCTGGAATCCTCTCGTCTGAGGTGGGTGGTGGGTGCAAATGAACAAGAGCATAGAGACCGTCGCCATTTCAAAGACTAATGGTTTTGCGACTAACTTGGATAACTAATTTTATTTGTGTTGAAAGCCGCAAACAACAAACACTTATAGCAGTCCCCACAGCATCATCATACCTTCAGAAAAAAACAGTCCTCGAATTCAACGTAGTTATTCTACCTAAAAAGGCTAATTGAAGCGATCTGCGCAGTTAACGTCTAGTTGAAGCTATCCTACAAATAACCCAAATGACGGACTTCAATAAAAGATCAATGATTTAAGGTAATAGACTTATTACAGGTGTACTGAAACATTGACTCCTCTAAACTATACTGGGGACCCAGAAGATGGCTGAATTACTTGCGTCTTCTCTTGATTTTCGTTGGTGACAAAAGCAGAAACTAGTCCAACCATGTATAGCAATTCTCGTCGACTGATACCGTAAAAATATCACGACGATATAGCCTTTTGTCCTCTTCTTTCCATTGCTATAGAATGAAAATGATCCGATAAGCCGACGCCATTTCATCATATCTCTTAGCACTGCTCTGCAATTCCTATTAGCCACTGGCATGGGATAAAAAGGAAAAGACAGACCGCTAGTGGAAAACTCCTTCCATATTTTCGTTATTCAAGTGATATCAAGTGATAATGTGTTGATGAGGAGTAACCTTGAGACATAAATAACGATGAGCTCAACAAGAGGGGAAGGAATTCTAACCGTGAGTAGACCTGATGCTAACCTACTTCTTGAAAGGTTAGTTTTTCAGCAAGAACGGCGTCACCATAAGCAATGCCTAAAGCTCTATCCTTTGTCCTGTACTTGTTCTGCACATAAGCACGCCTGTAACTTCCACAGTTCTCTACATTTGGATACCAATAGAAAGAAGATAAGCGTCTAAGTGTGGAATCCCGTTTAATTTCTACTTTTAGAACAGCCATAGAAGACCAACATTCTGTTGCAGTTTTCGCGTTCGTCGATTTTTTTTTTGTTCATATATCTGTTTCCCAACCCAGCTTTTGACATGTGAGCTTGCCTTTTTTCAGGGTTCACGACGTGGTTGGAAGGAAACCAACATCAGCATCCACCCTCGTTCCAGCTACATTGATCGACGAGCCGATTCGGTCATCAGCACCGTCTGAGCCTGCTGAGCTAACGTCAAGGACTATGTGCAAAACTGAAAAGAAAATCTTATGAAGGTTTTTTTGCGCGTACTTGCTTCTTTTCTCCACACATTGCATATTGTCGTAAAGGAGACAATCTGAAAAGCTTCAAGAGCCAGCTTGCTTAATTTTTAATTCGTGTTGTTTGTTCAGTCGTAGTACAAATTTCTTCGATAAATCGCCATATTCAAATTTATATACCTGATTGGCTTGTTTTGGTTCCTTATTCTCAGTTTATCTTTCTAACTGGCTTGTATTGATTTCTGATTCTCGATCTATCTTCCTAACTTTCGCTACAAAGTCATTTCTTTCCTCCTTAGTTTTTCTATAATCAGGTCTCAGACGATTGTCCATGAGATGATCACTGAATTGATTTTCACCTTTTTGCTACCCTTCTCTGGCGTAGTATTTGGGGTGATATCCAGCTTTCTATATCCCTACAAGGCTTAAAATACACTATATTACGTAATAAGAATAAAGAGCGGCTATCCACTGTTACTGCCATGCGATCGATCAATATGCATATTCTACGCTGGTGGTAATTATCTCATCGTTGTGAGTTCCCATATATCTGACTGTCTAAGCTGAGTATTTTAATGGATCGCTCGTTCATTGTTTTATGTTTCGCTTTCATTGCCAATAATCTCTTGCAAGTGCGTATAAATTTCCGGTTCATATAGAGTTCCTACTATTCGTCGTGGATGTGTTTTCCATTATTTCAGCTAAGCTTTAAGATGAACAACTACGATCTTTGTTTTTATTGTAGTTATAATAAAATGTTTCGCTAATTTTTCTAGTCATTATTTCATAAACATTTTTTCATAACGCATAACTTAAACTTAGGGCGCATGTGGCGCAATGGTCGAAGGTGCCTTTCCACCGTGCATTGTTCCAGAGATCAAACTTGATTTACTTACGCATTCGTGCGTTTTGCCGTCAATGTGTTGTTTGATTATCACTAATTTAGTTAGTTGAGAAAGTAGAACTGGGTGCTAGCCATCTGGTACCACTGTCGAGAGCCATGAGCATGAATAAATTCGAAGTTTGAGTTACTCCCATTCTATAAAGTACGCAGTTATCCTAAATTTGGTCATCTCCATGAGTTCCTGTCCTTAGTTGTGTTCACTTAGCTTCTTGGCCACAAGTGTTCAAAATATTTGCAAGTTGAAGTTGACGACCGATCAGTTTGTCGATGTCCAAGCTTACCAACCTTCTTTAACCCGTTCCTTTACCCATACCGTTTATCCATAATTTAGCTAGTTGAGAAAGTAGAACTAGATGCTAGCCATCTGGTACCACTGTCGAGCGCCATGAGCATGAATAAATTCGATGCTTGAGCTACTCCCATTCTATACAGTACCCATACCGTCCTTCATTTGGCAGATTTCGTTCACTAGTTAGTTGAATCAGGCGAGAACGATGTGAATCATGGGTGAACACCACTTTCCATGTAGAGATCCTTAGAGCCACTGTACACGTTTCTTTGTGGGATGATGTGTCCTCCTAAGAGTTGAATGAATTAATTATTAATGGTAAGGTTTGTAGGAAGGCGGTCTTTCGAGCTATTACGAGATGTCCACTTACAGCAAAATATTCACCTACCCGAACAAATCAAAACGCAGAACTCTTTTCCAATCTAAGAAGGGGTGGCAGAATGTGAGACATGTTGTTTGGTGCCAACGAATGATTGTCATGCAGAGCGATCTCCAAACGAAATGGTAGGAAATAATGGAGAGAGCGATCAAATTTAATCAATTTCCAAAGGATGCGCCATACATTTGACTTGGTAAACAGTCGTAGAAGTGAATGAATGCATATTTGGCTTACACAGTGAGTTTTAAAAAAGACGTTTTACCGATGTATCCAATTAGTGATTTTAAACTCCCAGAGATGGGTGCTAATTTATTGTCTCTGAAATGACTTGGTTAGTTCGGCTCGCGGGGCCGAACCAAAGACCAAAGATCAGGAGGTCACTTCTGGCCGATAAACGCCCTTTTATTGGAAAGCTCAGCCCTTTAAATGCGATTTCTTGTGTTTCATTGACTATCATGACAAGGGATAGAGTTCATCTACTCATTAATCAAGCGAAACACTGCATGGTTTTCCAAGAATTCGCAATGACATGATCGTTGCTTTACGAGGAAACGCACCATAGTGTAAAGCTTCCATGTGAAAAAGATCCATCAGAAACCTGCACAAGCAGAGGAAATCTCTGTGCCGAATCTATCAGTCTGCAGAGGACTTCACTTTCGAATGTACGTAGGAACGTCGCCTTCTGCAACACGCATCAGACGTTCAAGTGGTTCGTTGATCGTCTCTTTTACTTGCAACTGCTGTAGATCCTTTTACCATTGATTCTGACCGTTTCTTTCCACAGACTGAAAGTGTTTCGTTAGTGCTAATTGCTTCCTTATAAAGAAAATCCATCTTGGAATATGTTGGCCGACTCCGGTTAGTAGTATTAATGTAAGACGAGTTACCTTAAATTTATTCTTAAAGTGTAGAGATAAAAAGCACCAATTTCTTATCAATTGTCTATCAAGAAAGTCTGCCAGAACTATTATTTCTCCCTAGTGTGGATACAAATTGTCGTATTGTGAGTGGATTGCAGTTTTGAGGAAAGAGAAATGTTCATTAACAGATTCTACGAGAATCCTGGATCACGCTATCCGATCATATTGTGGAAATGGCAGAATGAAAATGTGTTCTTTTTATGCTTTGTTCAATTGGAAGCTTAGCAAATTCATTGCTGAACATGTGCTCAATGAGGGAAGAATGACATTCACCAAATGAGTGAGGAGTGTGGCTCCGAATTAATGGACGCCGTGGTCCGCCACAAATATTACCTACATAAGTTAAGCCCAATACGTCTTCATGCGTGTGTTAAGTTGCTAGAGGAGAAGAGTTTCCAGGTCTATTTATTTGAATAGCCACGTAAGTGGTGAAAAACTGATAAACAAATGTGGCAATACTTTCTTGATTTATTTTTCTCCAAGTAACCGTATTCGTTTAACAGTAGTTGCTGAAGCTTCAGCTCTTGATAATGCCACGCTTTACTAGAAGCCTATTCTTTTGAAATTGCGACGATGACTTCCATAACTTCCTTGCACGCAAACTTAAGTGCGTAAAGTCGCCATGTGTTCTCATCCTCTTGTTTGTTGTACATCGATTTTCTTGTGCACATCGTTTTCATTTGCACACTTCTGAGAAACAAGAGGTTTTATTATTTCATTTCACGTTTGCATGTGAACTTTGTGCGGTTGATCTCCACGTGAAATACTCAGTGAGAGAAGCACGCAAAACGGCTCTGAAGAACACGAAATCCGCCGAAATGTCAGCTTTTCCGTTAATAAAGTATAACGTAGCACCTCGTGTTTGCTCATTAAGAATATGGTGAATTACTTGATTAGTTACTTCAGTTCAGCAGCTCTTTCTTAGATGTCAGCCCCAACGGATCGTTTATTAGACTGTAGCGACCACTCGCGACGTTCTTATACGACCTTTCGTGTGTCGAACGTGAGCAGCTGGCGCAGGGAATCGGAGAGAACTGGTGTCTCAGTGCCAGATTAGTAACTTGGTCTATGGTCGCTACTATAATCCATGACCTTCAAGGAGAATACGCAAACTGACTTCTTTCATCCTTCTGCGTTTCATCAAAGCGAGGCTTATTGTATGTATCTTGCCATCTATAACACTTGTATAAAAACTGTTATACACATACAAGACAATACGAAGGGCTAGATTGCAGGTTAAAGTCAGAATGTCATCTATGTTTCTGACGCCGTTAGATGCGAGAGAGAAGTGAGTGCTTCGATTCAGAAAACCCTATGTTAGTGTTGAATAGTCAATGACTTTCACCCTATTTTCTCTCTGCGCTCAAGGAGCAGGTGAATGATTTCGGATGACAAGACGCAGCCTTCATCTGTTATCGCACACCTCTATTTACACATTCGAACGGCATTACGTTCGAATCCACAACAACAAAATAGCGTTAACACTTTATTTAATTCATCATTTTACGAACTATGAGGAGGGTCTCCTAATCTCAGGACTTCCGATAGTTTAAGCCACAGATTTCGTAAGCAATGTATCGGAGAGGGAGGAGAAATGTGTTCTGATAGCCTCCTGTTTCTTAATGTCTTTCCAAATTGTCCTCACTACTGTAATTTCCAGAAGTTTCCCTCATTGACATTTGAAACGTCCATACTCAGTCAATCGCGTTCTCAGCGCATGATGAGTTATGAAAAGATTATCTGGAGTTTTTCGACACAGTAGGACAGTGGTTGGCTTCACCGATCTTTCGCATTTGTTGACGCGCTTCCGCCATCAGTCAGTCTATGCTACACCGCCTGCTCCTCCGCCTCTGTCATCCTCATCCTCAATTCTCCGTTGGTAGTTTACAATGTAGAGGAGATCGATGCTAGAGGGGCTTAGCGAGTCCGTGCAGTGTAAGCCCCAATTTCACCTCAATCGGCGTTGATCGCATCCATTTATATATCAGCTAGACTGATTCCGTGTCAGATATTTTCGCAATTACGCCTATCCGTCAGGAATATTCCTTGGATTATTGAGAATATGTGACTATTTCATCTTTTCTTCCTCATGTACAGCTCCATTACCTTTTTAGTTCGTAATATTTGTCGTCATTCGTTAAGCTGAAATGTTTTGGTCAGTCACTTCTGTTAGATTCATCGATAAAAATGATTTCCATGTGCTTTAATAATAACATAACGAGAACCTGATTTTGATCGCGCACCTGTGGACAGTTACTTTTCCCTGGCATTACTTACCTACTCTCTAGGCTTCGTCAAATCAGATCTTCTCAAGCATGATAGTTTTGACGATGATAGTGGTGATAACAATTTTGGTACAGGAGAGCTCGGTGGTGAGCATGGTCCAAAAATGACCGAAAATTTTGTGAACTCTTCAGTTGGTGATCACCACGAAGAGGACTTTAGGTTTTGCAGTGCTAATATGAATTGTTGAGAATTTGCGGGCATGAGCGATGAATAACGTTCTCCAGAACATTTGACAGCATTTCCAGAGCAAGAGGTTCCGAAAGAGCGATGAACGATGGATGGGTGAGTCGTCCACGACGAATCAGCGATGGAACAAGAACGCATTCGTTTTACATCACCATGTCGCTGCTATTCTCAACGATCTCCTCGATCCAATTGTTTCTTATCATTGTTTCTCTCTGCTATCCTGAATACCATATTGCAGCACCATCACTTCGTTTTGTAGGTCAGTCGAGATAAATATACAGCAAAATCTGTCTCGTCGTCATCCAATTAGACTTCGATGAGTTCCTTCATGGAGTGTAGCATGATCTGGACATCGGGTGACTAATGATTCAATCACGAACGTCACTTCCATTGTATTTATTAGAAAATTAAGGGAATGCTTTACCTTATCGTATCGTAGCCGCTTTCAAAGGTCACGTCATCATCTGCCGTATTCACGATTACACACGAACATTTTATGTTCGTAAGCATTCATAGTCACAAAGCCACAAATGAAACGTTGTTGTATGGTACCTTACTCGATGCATTGCCACTATTGGGCCACATAGACTGAAAATCCGAATATGTGGAAGACACTTAGAACACTCCACAACAATCAATAGCGATTGTAAAGTTGTCGGATGCAGATGAATTCTTGGAAAGCACTACTGTTTACTTCATTGGGCACCATTTGCTAAACATAGCAGTTATAGAAGACGAAAATACCACTTCTCAGTTAGCAATCAAGATCGTCGTGCACTTACAAATCGAACATAACTATGACTAAGAACTAAGGGAGCTTCCCGCTCTATGAGAAGAACGCCAAGGTTTTTGTCGATTTTGTTCTCAGCATGCATTTTTTGCCTTGGATTCGTTTATCTACCGGAGCCTTTTTGTTTTATTATTTCTTTTACCTCACCTAGATATGCTTCTGGTCCGACCTGCGATTTTGGAATGTGTTCCTGGAAGCGATTTTGTGAATTCTCTACCAAGTGTTCAGTGATGATTCCGCAAGCTAATGCCAGTAAAAGGACATGGAATTCACTTTAGAATCATCTTTAGCACATAAGATCTGCTTGAGAGCGTGTTGGTATGACCACTTCCATGGAAGAGCTCGACCTATTACCAATAGCTTTTTATATTAGAAACTTAAAAATAAAGAGCATTATACGAAAGATTTAAGGATCGCTTTAGTGAGAGGGTTCTACGAAAGGGTTTTGAAGTGAAGCGAGGCGGAGACGTTACTATCACCCACTTGAGTGGTTAAACAATACAGGAGATTTCCCGTGGTTGCATAGACGACTGTGCTGTTTTGAGAAGTTTCCTTTACTATCTGGGAGAATTTTCCTTCTCAAAAATAGGAAAAGAAGTAAAGAAAGAAAATAGGTTTCCAAATTCGAGCAGCGATGAAACCGATGGAGATGTTGCATCGTGGAGTTTTAGTGAAGCTTTACAAGTATTTAGGGTGCTCTTCTTTCCGTGTAGATAATGCAAAACGTCACAGCACGTCAGTAAAGGCAACTGACCAGGAGGAACATGAAGAATGTGGCGTCGATACCGTAGCCGCCGTCGAATCGCAATGATTCATGCGTCATTCTACGCCGATAACGCCCATTCCATACTATTGTCTTTCGTCTTTACTAATCGATTTCATTAGGAAAAAATGCTCTGAGAATGATGTGGGAGTTTCTTTGTGAAGAAAATGAGCTGACTTCTCTTCTTATCAGAACTAACGTTCCATACGAAATCTGAAGTCCGACGTATTCATGCAGTACTCGAAGTGCCAGACCACATCATGAAAACGCTTCTCTGTCACACGGTTTCGATGTTATAACTGCACAACTTTTGCCTCATAGTTTAATGCTTTGAGGCGGGCACAGAGCATTGATTAGTGATGATGTCGATCAGGAGGCAAAGGTAGTAGTTCGATCCCCCTCCTATGCCGTTCTCCATTCCTAGTTGGAACGCCATACTTTGGCTATCCTCCAAGGTGGCAAGGAGAATCAACTCAGCCAGCATTCTACGGTGTTCATAAAGAAGTCGAAATCCTCATGCGGCACCTTAAACATTATGCCAAATATGTATTTTTTTCTTGATAAGCTTACGCGAGGTTGATAAATATATTTATCAACCTCGCGTAAGCTTATCAAGAAAGAATACATATTGATTAGTTACACCGAGGTTCAAGGAAAGTCGGTTTCGAAATATTATGCGAAATGTTCGAAAATCGTTGTGGACGATGAATCTGGGGAAAACAAACTGAATGCGAGAGGGACCCCCGGGATCCGGACAGTAATTATGATCGTGGGTCATGTGGAATAAAAAAGTCGAGTGCTTTATTGGGAAGGTGATCTCACTTCCTTCGGAACATCAGAAGTAGGTTATTCAGTTACTGATATAATAACACTTCGAACGCAGACCTTTTAAATCGGATCTAGCGCGAAGGGAACTAAGAGTGATCAATACTCAAGTGGATTTACTTCGCTATTACGGCTCGGCTCTAGTGAACGTGAACTGAAGGCTTTTCTTCGCTACTGAAAATTGTATATTCATAATCTGAGATCGACGAGATCTCAGACCTCAATTCTCAATATGGAATCTTTGAACTTCTGAGCTTTCAAGTATTCAACCTCAGTAATGGCAAAAGGATATTTGGATACAAGTGCAATAATATCCTCTTCATATGAAAGAATTTCCACAAAAAATAACTCGGTTCCAAGCGAGTCATTGTTAAGAGCTTGAAAAAACTTGTGTTTAAAATGGCACCCTATGGAATGGAATGTTCCCATTGGTTCACATTGGTCCGTAATTTTTCGTGTGATCTATTCGATCAATAGCACCGTTATTATTAATTGTGCTTGCTCCATCGAGCTTGTAACTATTCCGTCTAGCACTATTTGAGCAGTAGTAGATGGTCGTTTGTTGGTCGTGATCGTGTGTCATTTCCTTTTCTTTCTTTTTCTCTTTTTTTGCTGTTCCGTAAATGTATTCTTCCGCACGAAGTAATTCAATCGAATTGTCGAAACACGTGTGTTTCAAAACTCCAGCACCATTTTGCAGGCAGTCCAGTGGGCGCCTCGTCGGCAGGCGACGAACGCAATGCTGCCAGCCGCTTTTCTAGCGGCCCTCTTGATATTTGCCTTTGAGCGGCCGGACAGGTTACCTAACTTTTTATTACTTACCAAAAATCCCAGTACTTCTTTGTGCAGCTCGTTTTTGAATGTTGATTTTGTAATCTTCGATGAGGAGAGAATGACTGTGAAAAATGGATTTGCCTTTGTGAGAGTGTTGTAAGAGTCGGTTGAGCACGGTAGGACCGACACTCGCCTTAACTTAGTGGAACCGCGTTTTCTTTTCTTTTTTCTTTCTAACTTAGCCAAGACATTTTTGAAAACGATTGCTACCGAAATATCTTTTTTCGAGTGCGTGGGCGAATCTCTGACGTAGGTGGCTCTTCTAAGGCAAAATAAGTTTTATGAACATTGCTTAAGGTGCCATCACGATCTTCTAAGCGTTTCTTCTAAGGATGTCAAAAGTGATACGTCATGAGAGCCCAGATCTAAAGGATTCACTCATCCATTTCTGATCTAAAAAGTGGCAATGGAGCAGTAATTGTTCTCTCATACAAAACACTCGAGTACAACTGAGAGCATAACTAGTTATGATGGATGAGCAGTTCGCCGATGTTGTTCACCGTTTATAACGCTATCAGGAAACCGACGTTTTCTTTGTGCAGTGTTCAAAGGCTAACTACCATCTTAATTTGATACTACAGGGTTGAAAAAAACTATCGAATGAAACAAGCGAAAAGTGCACTAAAAACAGTAGATGTGCCACTTTTCCTTTGCCTAGCGTCTCCACCTTCTCATAAGTCGTTGCAAACGCATTCTCGAGGAGGAAGCAAGTTCCATGCAGCGAACGTTATTTGAGCAAATAGCACTTTCTAGTACGCTATACCGTGTCATTTTCATCGATACCAGAGAGGAACTATGTAGCCGTATAAGATCGATATTGATTGAATTAACAGTTGCTCTCGTACGAAATGCTGAGATATTTGCAAAACTCCGGACCACAGGTGTATGCAGTGGGGAACGAACACGCGCTGTTGTCCTTACTGGG
>UYYA01000305.1:0-73297 GCA_900624975.1 Angiostrongylus costaricensis
TTTACAGAAACGAACCTAAAGAAGCAAGGAATGCTCCCATTGACTTTCGCTGATCCTGCTGATTACGACAAAATCGACTCTAATGATAGAATTTCCATCATAGGATTGAAAGGTTTTGCTCCAGGAAAGCAGCTTCAAGCAGTCATTAAAAAGAGTGATGGCTCTAAAGTACGTATGTATGTCCGATTTCTCATAGAAGTTTTTGGTTCCTAAAATATCTTAATCGCTTTATTACTTCAGATCGATATTTATCTCAATCACTCATTTAATGATCAACAAATTGAATGGTTCAAGGCGGGATCTGCTTTAAACAGGATGAAAGAAAAATTCGCCTCAAAGTAATGATTTTCCTCGTCGTTCCAGTTGACGTTTCTTCTCTATATACGGAGGCGATGTACAATATTTTGTAAAGCAATTTAGTTTTTTAAAGTATATAATAAAGACTTATAGACTACGTATCTCACTTGGAAGTGTGTTATGAAAAATGTATGAAATTGTGTTGATCAATTCAATATTGTGCATTTACTATTAGGTCTACTGAACTATTTTTCTGTAAAATATGATCTTATCAACGAGTATCCGATAAATAGGAAAGTGGAGTGAACCGTATGGTTTCGAACATGAAAGTTTGCCATACGTCTAATTTCAGCCAAGTGTTTATATGGCAGTTTTTTTTCTGTTAGTTCCTTCCGCCTGTTGTGATCTTAAATGAGTGAAATTAATAGTCCCTATAAATTCCAAAGACCTATGTATGTGTTCCTTTCTTAAGTATGGTTGGCATTTTTTTTTCTACGCTTTTTGTTAGTGGTCGATTTGTGTCATCCAAGGTTCGTTAGGTCTCCCAACGATTTCTCGCCTCATAGTTACTGAGAAGTGTTCCTAGCTGTCGGGATGGAATGTACAGCCTAGGGGTTCATCCCACCGTGGCAGGCTTTCCCAAGCCGAGAAGGAGTCTTGCGTTTCCATCAGGAAGCCTAGCTAAGTGTAAACTAATACCAGGATCCGTCACCGTGCTGGTACCAAACTAGTGGCATAGTGGCAAATCCCCCTCTGATCCACAAGGACGGCAACTTACCGTAGTGACGACCTGGGACGGCAGACTGCGGCCTGGCAAACCTCAGGGTTCTAGCGAGCCGCTGTGGCTAAACCAGCAAAATTCCGAAAAGATGGAGACTATGCTGGGGCCCGCACAATCACTGAAGACGGACCATCCAAGTAAGTAAGAGTAAGTAAGGTTGAGATGAGACGTTTTGGTATTCTCAACGTTACGCTTGTCGTCTGTGCTCAGCAGGCGTCGCCAGATGGCTGTATTCAGATTCGTTAGGAGATCCTGTCTCTTTTATAGCAGAGGGATTACACTCAACTGCTTTAAGTTGTCAGTTCTTTAGTGAGTCACTTAGAGTGGCATCGTTTTTAGTTGCGCACAATTTTTGCAGCTTAGTACTACTCCGCCAATTTTCCTAGCATTCAGTTGTGTCCGTTTAAATCTGTCCTCTCAGGTGTTGCGGTCTGCACGTCTTCGTTCTACATCGGAGATCCATACGTGTTCGTCGAAGTCAACATTTATTGGGTTGGTCATCGTGGTACACCCTCCTCTTCAACTTCATCGTTGCATAGGTCTACACTCAGATCTTTCCAAATATGTCATTTCTAATCCAGTTTCTAGGAACGCTTACCCATTTTGGCAATGCTTATTTGTTTTCACTCCCATTTGCGCTTTATCTATATTCAACATCAAGCTAGCTTAGGAGCGCAAAGGTTCCCGTATGCGGGGAAGGGACTACTATTGTTTTGTCTTCACATTTAAGATATCCAAATGGGTAGAAGGTGCTTCATCCATGAAGCGCCTTATCTCGCAAAGTCCTATGACTACTGTGATTCCCTTTTCTACACATGAAGCACAAAGCTTTCCTTCATAAACATTTCATGCTGAAGTCAGGAAGTTTCTTCCACGTCCTAAAGTTCACAACCAGTCCTATATTCATTGCTTACAGTGATTGTCAACAACAAATTGATATATCCAAGATACCCGCTGATTTCACAGCACTGGAGAACCAACATTTCATGTGAATTCAATACAGTCATCAATTTATTAAACGATAATAACGACTACTGCGTAGATCGTTCTCTCATGCATAACTGGATTCGTGTGTACTTATTTGGATATTTGGAGGGCCGTCAATGGTTGCGCGGGCTCCAGCATAATTTCCATTTTTGCTGAGTTTTCTTGGTTTAGCCGTTGTGGTCCCTGTAGTCCCGAGGGTAGCCTAGCCAAAGCCTGCCTCAAGTCGTCACCACCACAAGCAGTCGCCGTTCGTATGGTACAGAGGGAAATTTGCCACTATGTGACTAGTTTGATACTAGGACGATGATGGATCCAGGTGCTGGTTTACTCTTAGTTGCGATTCCTGGTAGTAACGTTGGTTTCAGCTTGGGAGACCGTGCCAGGGGCATGGATACCCCCGCTGCACATCGCAGCCCGACAGACTTCACAGCTACGATGAGGTGGTAGACCGTTCGTAGTGATCCGTACATATATATATATATATATACATGATGTTTGTGTGTGTGTATTGTGTATGCAGTTTTTTCACTGGCAAACTGAAAACGAGGCAAGGGATGGTAAAGTTGGCGAGATGAATTGGCAATGCATTTATTTTCAATGGTTAAGGTTTGCCTAGAGGGTTCTTTTGATATATCATTTGTATTCATTCCATATTAATTTATTCAATGCAAATGTTTTGAGAGAAGTAGCCCGTGAAGAATCTCTATACTTACTAATTTGCAAAAGAAAAGGACTCTTTTTGAACAATCTATTCTATCGCGAGAAATGCTTGCTGGAGACGAGCCACCGAGAACGTTACCGGTGAAGAGAGCGGAAACATCTTTATTGTACTTGTACACTGAAAGTCGACATTCAAGGACAGCTTTTGCGATGATCTGACTGGGTTATATAACATTTAATGAAGATACCGCGGGCGTGTGCAGCCAAGTGGTAACAATGCCCTTTAATACATACGTGGTCGTTGATTCGATCCCGAGCCCAGGGCTCACCAAGCCGTTCATTTTTCCGGGATGGGCAAATTGATACCGAACTTGTCTCGGTGGATGACAGCAATGACTTGATACATCGACGGGCCACTTCATGTTCTTGCGTAGACCAAATATGCATTCATTCACCTCTAATAATGAAGACAACTGTTTGGCGTATCCCTCGGAATGATCAACGCCGAAAGATTTATCCTTCATCCTTTTTAATGAAGAAAAGCAGGTGTAGCATGGCAATCCAATGTGGTCCCGATTACTGGAACTTTACCATTATTTAGCACCGCATTATTTATTTCACCGTACAAAATCTTCAGATCATGGGATATGGTAGGACAGTGTTAACCTTTCTTTGAACTGTTGTAAAACCATTGTAGTATAATGACTGCCAGAATAAGGATGGCGAGCTGCACCTGAAATAAGAACAAAAGTAGGATAGAGATAACCCTGCACATAAGAAAGGTATTTTTCTTCACTTACCGGTTGATTTTTTATCGTGTTCACTGTTCTGGCTATTAAGGAATACGACGTGTGCGATCCTGGTTTAGGGGCTTGTTGTAGTTCTCTGAATTTGTCCCTTGATTTGTAATTGCTGTGATCCTCTTGTTCTTCATGCTTTTCAGCATCCACTTTTTCAGGTGAACTAAATATAGCAGTCCATTGTTGGCAAAACCTGGCACAGTGACGACATTGTTATGAAAAATTTGTCCATTATAAATGACGTTTTAAATGACTCACCTACTCGCGGTTTCAACCGGTTGGGCCGTATTTATTTGTGCGCTAGACGGTCCGAGCAGATCATTCAGCCAGCTAAACAGTTTCGGATGAGGTCATTCAACTTCCCATCAAACATCACAAAGGGTAATGGATAAAGTACTCGATGTCCATCGATCTCCGCGGGATTCGTCATGCATTCGACTTCATTAAGCATCGTATGAAAGGTGATTGAATGCATATCTGACCCTTACAGTGACTCACGGAGGCTTACCGATGTATCGAGCCAGTGCTGGCATCCTCCCAGACAAGCCTGGTACCAATTTGTCGACTCCGGAGAGATGGGAGACTTGGTGGGAGGTCATGGGCGCGGGTATCGATTCCACGTGTGTGTTGCAGGGTTCCTCCGACCACTGAGCCACATGCGCCCTTTTCCTGGTATGGATTTAAAAACTTAACAGTCAATGGCTAGTCGTTTCGTTGAAAATTTGCTACAAAACCGTGACAATGTCTTCTCGATTATCAGCGAATTAGAGTTCGAAGGACCGGATACATCGATGTCTCTATTCATAACTTGTAAGGCTCCTGCTGAATATAGTGTTAACAATAATCTAGCAAAAACTTGCTGACGAGTCTTGTGGGACTTCTTCTGGCAGATCGTTAACTATGAACTCTTCATCACTATTTTTTGAATCTCTGAATACGTCGTCGCCTCGATCTGTCATCTGTAGTTAAACAAGCCTTGAACATTATATGGAATTAACCCCTTTCGTAAGATGTTAGGCTATTATGCTAAATGTATTTGTCACCATAGCTGTGTTTTTGCATATTGTGGCACCTTTTTTCATCGTTTATCTGCCCTCAAAATGGTTTTGTAGACTATGAATGAGCGAATAGAGGACTGCTTATCATTGTTGAGTGGGCTAGCATAATCCAGCCATGGTTCGAAATAATCTATGGTTCAATGAAGATGTTACTTGTGAACTGTTTGACAGTTTTCGAGAATACCTTCATCCTCCGCTTGCGTTTTATCATTCTCTGTCGCCTGACTTCTTGCTTATGTTTGGTGTGATCTATCGGCACTGGAATATGCCATCCCGAATAAAGCAAAGCTATTTCAACAAAGCAAAACACAAATACGTTATGTGTTGTTCATATTTTAGCGAAACCTTCGCACAGTCGTCATCGACTCATGCTTTCCCTATGTCTCAGGCAGAATTAGCAACTAAATGTGTCAATTCGCTGGCTCGAATGGGTAACCTTCATAGGTAAGGGCGTGGCATATGGTTCCTAACCACTTTATCACGCATATATTGTGTTGGTACATAAATGTTAGAGCACTCGGTAGCTGAGCAATAGAATTAGTATTTTATATTCCCGAACAAAATGAAGTGGGTCAGAGTTTTGTCAATCCCGGATACGCTGATTCAAAAAGTTTTCGCCGAATAAAGTTCAGCGAGAGGTAGAGTCACTCGTTCTGCAAGCCAAATCGTCTCTTCATTTACGTTCAGTGTTGTGTGCTCCAAATGGGTTGTTCCGCGCTTATCAGCAGCTCCACATGGCTTGTCTCGGCTTACTACCACAACCAATACGTTTTTTGCATTGTTCGGTGTATTAATCGACTGGTAGGTGATTTTTGACAGATACAAGAGCCAGGTAATCGATAATGCTGATAAATTCCAAAAATTTTCGGCATTTTTCTAAGTATAACAGCAAATCGATAGTATATCACATTACAGAATACTGAATGGCTTTACTTTTCATACGAAGGGTTCACCAGAAAAGTAAAGGAGAAAAAGCTGTTACGAGAATAGCATTCATGAGAGACTCGCTGTTCATCCATGCATTCGAAAACTGCGATCGCCTCGCCACTAGATGACTATTGGTGTCACCGTGATGTACACAACTGAATCTTTAGCTATGGTGTAGATTCAATGATGAATTGACAGTAGAATTACTAGAGCACTGTATCGACTCACAACCGATATCCAATCTCTCCTTCTCATTTTTGCCATCCATTCTGAAACAAAAGGGAAGCTTGAGTACAGACTCGATTCGACCGAGCATAGAGGAAGCTTCGTGAAAGCAATGCACCTGACCGCTTGCGAAATAGCTCGAGTGGTAACTGCGTGCACCGTGCTTTACTTTCCAAATCACTGTTATTGTTATTGACTGTTTTCGCAGATCATCATCCCCATCATGATTTCGATGCCAATTCAATACTCATTCATTGACCCGGATGGTGTAGTGGTGAAGTGCGCTGCTCCCCGGTAAGGACAACAGCGCGTGTTCGTTCTCCACTGCATACACCTGTGGTCCGGAGTTTTGCAAATATCTCAGCATTTCATACGAATCATTCATTTTATTTCTATTTCGTATGATTCGTCATCACAGGTCATCACATCACAGGACACGTCCACTGTGCGGATCCCAGCACTTGCATTCGATTCGTTTTCCTCGCATTCGTCGTCCAAAATGGTCTACGAAAATTTCACATGTTGATTCGGTTGCCGTTTGAGGATTCCGTCTTCTTTACGATTATCATAGCTTGCAATCTTGGAGATAGCAGAGCTAAGCTATTCCTACGTGAGTTGTAGGAGAACTTTGGGAGAGGGTCGAAGCAGAACGGTGCTTTCTAGTTGACTGCGCCACTAACCACTGCACTACCTTCCCACCCTTCATCTCCTCTTTCTAATAATCATATAGAAGTTCTACTAAAGATGTTAAACGGTACAAAAACATCTGCGAAGAAGGGATCCTTGTAAAAATGAGTTGTTGTTATTAAATGTTATTATGTGGTGGACTCATAATGGTCTAGAGTTGATTATATTTATTGATTTCTCAACATGCATCACTGCTTAAATCCGTTTAACACTGATAACTCTAGAAAACACTAACGAGTACTTAATTTACCAAGGGCAGAGAACTTTAGATGAGCTACATTTTTCGGGAAGAAGGGGAGAGTAGTGTTTGAGAAGGCTGTAATTGAAGGGATAATTTTACTGAAACCTACGGGATAGTTTCTCTTACTATGAGAAGTGATTCAATTCGTTTGCGCCAGCCTCCTGCGTTATGTGCAGTCTTTCTAGCGGAAAAAGCAATAAATATTGGACTCTGCTCTTTGTTTTATACGAGAAGCTTCCTTTATGAAACTGTTAACACAAATCTTTATCGGAGTGGTGAGAAGTGAAATGGAGTAGAAGAAGGTGCAGCGGCGGCGGCGGTAGTGGTGGCGAAGGTGGTTGGTCACGACAGCAGAAGAAGGGCGATGGTGCGTTGTGGCCGGAGCAGGAACGACGTGCGCTTCATGTACGACGGCCCGTTGCTCGACATCAGCATGCCCTTCTTCTTGTCCTTCGTCGATTCGGACTGTGTGCTGAAATAAGATGAGGTAGTTCGTTGTCACCATAGCAGTAAACGAGAAGCGAACTGTTGACAACAGCGACCGCGTACAACTACAACTCTGCGGCATTGTTTCACTCATTTACACTACCAAAAAGGGAGGCCGTCTAGTGAAGTGTTTAGAGGTGCCCTGCAATACGCACTGGATCGATCGTTGGTTTGATCCGGCGCCCAGGTGCCAAACCTTTCATCCCTCTGAGGTTGGTAAATTCATTTTACAAGGTAGGTGTACGTTCACTCCCCTCTACGACGCTTGGTATGGAGTCGAGTGCATGGTGGATCTATGAGAAGCGGGTAAATACGGAGGACTTTATTCTTTGTCCTTTTATTAACAAAAATAACGTTTACACGGAATCGCCCTCCCTCATATTTTCAACGTGTAGGTCAGCTTTGTCCATCTTTGGTTGTAGTAACAATGAAAAAGACTAATACAGGAAGGCAAAGTCCTGAGCATACTGCTTTCCTGTACCCAACACCGTTCACTAAATGTACGTTTTTCTTCTGAAGGCGAAACGAATCAGTATTCTAATAAAACATAGCGCTTAAGGGTTCAAAAAGAGCCCATTTCGTGTCATCATAAAAAAGTACTGCGACGAATCGAAATCGTTTGCAAACTGTGAAGTCGAAATCGGAAGCATAGCGTGATCCCAGCGGAAATTCCGATTTCGAACCACGTCACTGGAATGCTAAAAAGAAGAGAGGGAGAGATTAGTGATTTGAATTGGCAATGCTCTTTATATTCCATGCGAAATCTACTGTAGGAAAGAGCGCTTGCATTTTGTTCTGAGTGATCAAACAATGTCTATTAACTGCGTAACTGCGGACTTTGAATGGGATTAAAATTGCTTCAGTAATTAAAATGATCATCTCCTAAAGGCTGTACATGGTATAATTCTACTTCCTTTATGTTTGAAGGCTTCCAAACTCTGGCACCAGAAATATTGGATGGACTGAACTCATTTTTTCATGATGCGTAGTAGGAGTAGTGATGCACAACCATCCGATTATACAATGCTTTTTGGTCTCATCCACGTCTATATCCGTCCCTCTTACCAAGAGTTGGAATAGAGACAGGAATTAATTTAAAGTCCTGTGGTCTTCCGTTTGGCTGGCTTTCTTGGGTAATCAAGCCACCCATCCTTCCTGGGTGTGCGAACTTATAACACAGTTATCGGAGAAGATAAAAGCACTGGCTTGATACTCCACATGACGTATTTTAATCAGTGGGAAGCGATTTTAAAGATTAGATTTCTGTTTTTGCTGTTTCTTTTGTTATTAACGTATTAAAAGTAGCTCACCTTGAAGAAGCTGCCAGTAAAATACACATAATGAGAACGAGGAGTAGGCGCGGCCGCGCCATATCCTGGAATAATGTGCTGGTTAGGTTGACGCTTGTGATACTGCAAAAATTAAAAAAGCATGAAGAATTAAAATCATGGGAGTTCTACGAGATTTGACAACGACAAAGTGGAGGTGCGGGCGTGCTTTTGTTACACAATGCTGAGCAGAGAATAGAAATATAGTGGAGATAAATACTCGAGGGTTTTACGCGGAATCAGATGATGAAAAGCGGAAGTGGATACAATAAGTAATGGGATGTTTTTTTAGAGTCATGGTAGTGGAGTAGTAACGAAGTTTCGAAAAGAAATTTCTACTACCATAAAGATGAAGACACTCCTAACCGTCTACCGCCTCATCGTGGCTGAGAGGTGTTCCTGGGTATAGCGCTGCGATGTACAGCGTAGAGATTCGTTTCCTCGGCAGGTCTCCTAAGCTAAGAAGTCCGGCGTTTCCATCAGGAAGCCTAGCTGAGAGTAAACGAATACCAGGATTCGCCACCGTTCTGGTATCAAAGTCGCATGGTGGTAAATCTCCCTCTGATCCACAAAGGGTGCGGCTTCCTGTGGTGGTGAAGACCTAGAGCAGACTTTGACCAGGCTGACCTCGGGATACCAGGCAACCATAATGGCTTAACCAACAAATTCTCCGAAAATGGTGATTATGCTGGGGTCCGTACAACCACTGAGGACGTACCGTTCAAATATCAAGTAAGTAAAGATGATTATTACACTCTACCTCTTGAGAATTCCGCTTTGGACACTTTGCCTATTTCCTTCACAAGCAGCTGGAGAGAAGAAAACTGTTGAACGACAATTTCATTTGTTGAAATTCTTTAACTTTGGAGCGATTTTTAGCACATTAGTGACCTAGTATGATTAGGCATTGTGTCTGCCTCAACTTTTATCGAAGCATATCTGAATAGGAAATCCATTTTGAAAAAAAACACTCAGGAGGGTCTACTTATGGGCCGAAGTGGATACGAGTGTCGGTTTGATGTGAGTTATTTAATCCATTCATATACACCTTGTATGATTTATCGCCTCATTGTATCTATAGGCACTCTTCTATTTCTCCTATATCTCCCTCCTTCTATCTCCCTCCTATGTCTATATCTCCTCTGTATCTATAGGAGCTTCGGACTACGGTGTACAGCGGAGGTCCTTCTATCCCACATTATTGGAAAGAGTGCAAAATTCTCATCCACATATCTAGCTAAGAGTAACTTTATGGTAGGAGTGGCCGTCTTCTAAGAAACCCAGTTCCCAAATGACGAACTTCCCACCAACCTGCATAGGTCGATGATCATCTGGGAACGCTCGAGCACTACAGCCTTTAGACTCAGGGGGTAAAAATCTTGCTGTACCGAAGAAAGCGGTTATATTCTAATGTACCGCCAAAGTGGCATATCTCAGCTCAAAATGGACGTTTTTAATTTGGATAATAACCATTGAATTGCCGAATGAGGAAACGTCGTTCAAGCGGTCTTTTGCTTCAAAGGAGTTGACTCGATGCTACTGCGAAAAGGCACATCCGAAGAACGGATGGCTGTCGACAATCGAAACAGATCATCTCAACTCTGAGGAACGAGTGCGCCGAAGCGTTAGCCGAATAAAAGTCTTCTGACAAATTCATGTTAGCTTATCAATGAATCAATACATAGAAACAATAGAATCTACATATTTTTGCAAGTGAAAGACAAGCTTATGTGTTTCGGCTGTAAAACCTCTGGTGTTCGATAAAGTCGGCAAAGGCAGTTTTCGTCCCAGCTTGGTTTTTGAAGGATTTCTCGTACAGGAAGCTATTGAGATGCTTGAAGAAATTATATTCGATAGTCGAGAGGTTCAACGAGGATGGTGGAGGAGGCAGACTTTCATAGCTCTGTTCGTTCAACTACTGGATTGTCGTTAGTGCTACGTGTGGCCGCGCATTTGGTGAAGGGGGGATTGATCCTCTTCTTTTCACCAAGTCCTGGTGCAGCCTTTAAATTCCTGATGCATTTCGTCGGAACAACACTGAATGCTCTTCACCACCGTGATCATCCGACGCTGATTCAGCGGGCGGACCACCAGGCGATAACCATGGGATTTTTAGGCTTTAGGTTTTGGTCTGCTGTATAGCTTCACTGCAGTTCAGCCACGAAGCCGATTGTCGTTAGTTGTCGTAAGTAATCCAATTCTCAGTGATCATCACAGTGCAGTTTCGAAATGGGCTGTTCTGCTTGCGCCAAAGAGACGCCGACGACACCTCAAGACGGCGATTTCTCTGATTGTCATTCAATTCGTGCGCACCCATTTGTCGAACTTTCTCGAATTTCAGTTTTTCTTTACATGATCCGAAAAAACTTGGATGTGTACATCTAGTTCTTCTGCAGGTCTTGAACAGCAGAAGGATGTCGGCGATCTCTCTATCTTCAAGGACGGATTCTCCACGACGAAATCTTCTAAACTTCGGTCGTGATGTATGTTTGTGAGCACTTCTCCGGCTCTGTATCACTTTAATGTTTCGAGCCGTTTGCACTGGATTTAATCTGGATTTGAATTCCTGGAAGTATGGAGCGGGAGCAGCGTAGTGGTTAGAGATGCGATGGATCAAGAAGCAAATACACTAGTTCGATTCCCGCCCCAACGCTCTCATTCAATACACGTGGCAAATCCTTAGCCCAGCTATCTCCAACACCACTGGAAGGAGAATCGACTCGACTAGCATTTTGCGATATCCTTAAAGGAAGACGGATTTCTCAAACAGAAACAAAAAGCGAATTCTTCGAAGACTATTGTGGATAACGAACACGAGGAAAACGAATCTAATGGAAGGAGCACTGGGATCTGCACAATAGATGTTATGACGGTTCATGTAAAAAGTGCAAAAAAACCATACAATCTAGTCTTTAAAATCCGTTAAAAATATAAACTTAGGTTATAATTCGATTACGCCGCGTGGGAGTGCATGAAATAATACTTGCCCTTACATATAATGAAACATTCGAAAAAAGAGACCAGTCGAGCACTTATGTTAGAATATGTGGACTTACCTTTTAGGCATAATTTATCGTTATTTCCCTGTTAGTAATAACTAGCGAGACTAGAACTAGTTTAAAAAGAATAGGCAGTAAATAAAACGGTCAACGTTGTGATTATAACTGCTGCTTCAGCTTAACTGGATTCGTTGCCGATTTGGGCTCTCCAGATCAATCTCGCTGACGGGTGATTGTTGATGGCAAAATGATCGTTGGAACTAGCAGATGAGAGACAGGCGAAACGAAGGACCCGCATGATGTTGTGGTGAACGCGTTAGTCCCCGGAAAGGACAATAGTGCGTTCGTTCTCCACCGCAGACACCTGCTGTCCGGAGTTTTGCATATATCTCAGCATTATTACGGTTATATTTCACAGGTAATACCCAACCGCGAAAAGAATTGTGGTAACCAGCAAATAAAAAGTTAAATTTAAGTTTTATTATTCAATGAAGGAGACTTTCCATAGTTGTTAAAACAATATTTCTTGACTCTTTCTTAACAGAAACGTGCTGTGATCGTGTCAGAAGCCGATTAGTGGCAGACTGCCGTGGACCTGGTACCTTCCAAGCAAACTGTTTCGGGTTCCATGAGTGTTCGGTATCTCAACCTGTTGTGAAAACAAATCATAAGTTATCTCCTGAATCATATTCACTTAGCGAATTTTAAACGAAGGTATACTTAATCTTACTGTGAACCGGTTTAAAACAAGGCATCTCAAGTAGTCAACTTTTTCAACTTAGTAGGTATTGTAATAGTTTTAAACATGGGTGCGGAGGCGGATGAGAGTCTGAATTCCAACGAAGTCTAGCCGTGCTCGCTGATGCATGTTATTCTACAGAATTTCCAATTCACCATCCTATCCAATTATTCGTACTGCGAGTCTAAAATGTTGCATACCAACAGCGTTTTGATAATTAGTTCGGATTCGCTCATTCGCTGTTTCTATTCATGGATTCAGTGATAAACCTATGCTATGGCAACCATTTTGGTTTGTGTTCAGCTTGCTAGCTTCGCCGTCCTGTGACATTTTTTGTAGAAGAAGTAGCTATTCGTCAGCTCCTAAGCGTTTATTGGTGATAAATACGAAAACAGATGTGAAAAAAGTGGCTTCTCAGTAGAAACTAGTGATTTCTGTGCGGAATAATCTCTTAAAGGAGGTAGAAACCATGTAAAAAAATACCGACAGCAGTAAAGCTGAAACAAAAGAAAAGTGTTCGAGGACGGGGCGGAGCGCGGACTTCGAAAGTTGCTTGATTCTGAAAGTGAGCTTCAGCATTTCGAGTTAGCGGTCTGCTGTAGCACTAGGCATGTTACCAGCTAACATTCTGGTTCTTATAGCATGTTCTACTTTTTTCGCCTTCTTTAGAGGAAGAAATCTACAAAATTCGACCACTGCAAACCAGTTAGGAGGTAGAGCATGTGGTGACGGACCATGTAGCTTTTCTGATAAATGAGGGCACATCAAATTAACAATTGGCCAAATGAGCTATGATGCTTCCAACTCAATTAAGTTGTGCCTCGTATTGTCTTTTTGTTCACAGTAAGGCTTTACACGCAGGAATAATCTGGCTTGGGCAAGTGGTGCTCTTTCAAGTTTCATTAATAGTGGAGAGTGGATTGGTTAGAACGATTACGTAAGCATTTATAATGGTAAACTGAGTAGTCAAAGCGGACATACAGCAGAAAAAGAATGCCATTTACATTGATGCGCCAAAGCAGCAAAGTTCGTCGGGCAACAAGCGGTAGTAATATCTACGGGTGAAGAGCGAATTTTCAACCTTGTAACAAGGTTCCTTTCGATGCTCAAGTGGTCATTGGTACTTTCCCACGCTCTGGGCTCACCAATCCTTTCATCTATGCGTAGGCGGTAGATTGAAACCAGATTTATCTGGAAGCATAAGAAACACTGCTTTAATACATCGATGAGGCGTAGACAAATTACTGTATGTATGAGCTAAATATGCATTCATTCGTTCTTGCGATGCTTAATGGTGTCGAATGAATGCCACATTATAGATAGGTTCCGTGCAAGTATTGAAAAAATATTTTATATTTCATTCACAGGATGGAGTTCAAGTGTTTCAATAGAAAGCCGACTAAGAGGACGAAAATAACGAAGCAAATTTTGCCGTTAATTATGTACAGAACGGTGTGTTGTATGCAATATACAGTATTGTATACATTACATATTCCATGCTGCATGAAAATGGTGCGTGTGGCGCAGCGGTCGGAGGCGCCCTGCAGCACACACGTGGAATCGATTCCCACGTCCATGGCTTCCATCTCTCCGGGGTCGGCGAATTTTTATCAGACCTGTCTAGGAGGATAGCAGCACTGGCTTGATGCATCGGTAGGCCACCGCGAGCCATTGTGAAGGCCAGATATGCATTCAATAACCTCCGAACGATGCTTAATGAAGTCGAATGCATGGCATATCCCTCAGGGTTTGATCAATTCTGAAAGCTTTATCTTTTATCCTTTATGCTGTATGAATATATACAATACTGTCCACTGCAAAAATACCTACTATATATCAACTTTTTATTTGCTGCCTTTTACGTTTCTTCACGACTGTGTATTATGTGTGATAGAACCACAATGATCCTGAGATATTTGCGAAATCCGCACCACAGGTGCTTGCGGTGGGGATTGAACTCGCTATTACCGATAATAGTAATAGTAATCCTCTATCCCTACCGCAAACACCTGCGGTGCGGAGTTTCTCAAATAACTTAGGACCACTACTTGCTATTTGTTTTGAATTCGACAAAGCACTTCAGCACCAATCACACTCTCCGTGTGTGGAGCGTATGACCTACAGAATACACATGCTTCGCTTTAAACTCGAAAGTGAAACGCTATTCTACAAAATCAATTCAGATAAATCTTTAAATGAGAAGGATTCACCAACGTCAGTAACCCATAAGAGTACAAATTGGTGCTAACGACACTGCTTTTCAGGCGATTTTTCTCTTTCGCTTCGCTTTGAGACGATGAAAAAGAGAGAGGGACTTACAAGTTTGTCATCGACGTAGTGCTCAAATATGATGACGTGTTACAAAGAATACTGTGGAAAGCCTGCGCATAAAAAAGCGACTGCGGCTGATCATGCTGGAAATCGTCAAAAGAAGAGGGCGAATGAGCTTGAACCTCAACAGCAACCTTTTTGTGATTGTAAGTCCACTCGTCGCGCTTTCAAGAAAGCGGAAATGTTCCTTATGAAAAACACACAGAAAGATCAGTCGAAGAAGACTATAATATAAGAGTGAAAATGAGAAGTAACGTCCAGATTACCAGACGACACGATCTGTTGAGCGAGTTAAATGCCGACACCATCACGTCAGCGTTTCGCTGCATGACACTTAGCGGAAGACACAAACAGCTCGGAATTTCGTTAGAAACGAGCTCGTCCATGGGGTCCACTATAGTGGATTTGTAATAGAAGCGCTAGTGAGATGTTTTTGGACGTGGTCTGATCTGACGATCTTGTCCAAAAGCCCGTTGGTACATCTTATTCACATCACAGCTGTTCAAAACTACCGCTTTCAACACCAAGGAATAGAGATCCGTTATATTGTACATATTCCTTATGAAAATTAAGAGCAGCCATGGATTACCATGAGTTGTTCCTCATTGTTAGCCGTTTAAGAATACAGCATGTTCTGGGAGTTCCAGAATGAGAAATGAGAAATACTCCACTTCGTCTCGTCCCCCAGCAAAATTTATTCGCTCAATCAAGGACACGAGTAGCGTTATATGTTTTCGATGGCGCCATTTTCAAACTGTTCTGGTGAGGATGTAGACAGCAGTAACTCTCAGCGGTCCTGCGTAGCATAGGTTTACTATTAACACAGATTTCACAAATGAAGTTCGAACCTCTTCTTAGTTTTAGAAATCTTGTTGGATGATCAAAATCAGCTGCACACTACAGTTCGACATCCACAAAGGCGATCAGCTGCGATGGCGCGATGAATCGGGATTGCTAACTCTCATTCTATCCGTTTTCATCTTGAAAATTCTTGGGTACTTGCACGTTTGTTGAAATTTTAGAAAAAATAGGAGAATCAGGGAAATAAGTGGGCGATATGTTAATGCCGTTTTATTATAAATTGTTGTACAACTAGGTGAAGAATTGTTGAAGAGAACGTACAGCTGTGACCAGATGGCGGCATTTCAGTTTCAGTTGAATGCACCGCAGACAGACACAGACAAACGGGAGCATCGGCTAGGGATGTCCAGCGAAATGGCAACTCTCTAGGTAGAGTCTCCATTTTCCGTATCAAATTTCAGCATTAATGCTTTTCCTGGAGGTCAAAACAAGTCGTCTTTTCACAAGAAGATCACTCATGATTGAGAGATTATCGTACTCTTTGGTTGTTACGAAATATAACTTCAATGATACTGACATATTTGCAAAACTCCGGACCGCAGGTGTATGCGGAGGGGAACGAACGTGCTGTTGTCCTTTCCGGGGAGTAACGAGTTAACCACCGCACCATGCAGGTTCTTCGTTTCACCTGTCTCTCAGCTACAGCATCACTGAAGTTATATTTCGCAATATACCCTGCCATTAAAAAGAGTAGGCAGTAAATAAAACAGTTAAGATTGTTAAGAAATAATTCCTCAACTAAAAGGAAATAACTTGTATTAAGAAAAGTTTCCACTCCTACGACAGAAGCGGCTCATCCTTACGGCTATGATGTTAAAACTATCTCCAATTCGGCGCTGCGTGGAACAAATGTATTCCTGAATGCCGAAATAGCTATTCGATGAATCCATTGCATGACAGTTGAACGTCTTGGAGAAACTGTGTAATGGGAAGTGCAAGAGTTAGTCATGTCCCTCCTTATCTCCTCTCTCTATCTCTTTCTCTCTCTCCCATCAATATAGAGATTTTTGAGAACTCTTTCAAAAAATTTGTTTCCTTTGAAATATGAAATATTTTCTTTAAAAAAATATTTGAGGGAAGACAGAGGCATGCTTCTTAGAAAGTGTTGTTCTTAGACTTTTTCTCACTGCTAATAAACGCCATAGCAATAGTACGTAGAACGATAACTCAAGCCTTTCCCACCAAGAATGGTTCCGAAAGGTCTTTTGAAGACAATTATTTACTTGTTTTTTAAGATTTTATTTTAATGTACCTGACCTATTATCACATAGAGTGTAGATCCCAGCAGTTCTTTTATTATGTTCGTTGTGTCGCATTCGTCATTCATGGTTTTCGGATATCCGTTCTGATTCGACTGCCACATGAAAACTTTGTCTTGGTCATGAAACCGTTGTTACAGCTTTTATGGATCGAAGCGAGATCTTGCCAGACGAGTCTGGTCGCAATTTCACAATCTCGAAGAGCTCGGGAACTTGATTGTCCGTGCTGGAGTCAAACCAGCGAGCGTGCATGTATTGCTCAGAATTTTTGGCCACTGCCGATCTCAGTCCCAAGTATTTTCCGTAAGGCTAACTTCCTAACTCCTCAAGTTTTTTAGCACTCGAAAAATTTTTGTCTAAAAATTCACTTGAAAAGCCAACATCACTCAGTATGACACCTCAGTGGGTTGGGACCTATGCCGTATTCCTAACAGATTGTTTAAGGAAGTCGATCTGATGATTGTCTCTTAGTGATTATTTTTTTTTATAATCTTTTATAACATCTTCGAATTCACTAAACACCTTTCCGGAAAAGTGGAAATGTTTTAGCGCTATAACCATAATTTCTAAAAGTTGTTAAGTTTTGCTGACATCTCATAAGAGACGAGTTACCAAAACTGTTAAGTTTTCAAACAACATCTTTTATATATCTAGGGCTATACCCTAGATACCTCTTTTATGGATTTTTTTGTTTCTGGACAATAAATAAATTTTTTTGTTAGATAAGGTCTTTAGGGATTGAAAGCGTCACAGAATTATAGGAGGTACTTTGATGCATCGTTGTAGTGGCTCACGTGGCATGTATGGTACGATTTACCATGTTTTACTATGGTCCACTATTGCTCTCAGCACCGTTTTTCAGTTCATATTTTCTCTACCAGGGCGCCTGTGGTGCAGTGGTTGGAGGCGCCACTGCGACACACACGTGGAATAGATCCCCGTGCTCATGGACCACCAAGCCTTCAGACTCTCCGGGGTCAGCAAATTGGTGCCAAACTTCTCTGGGAGGATAGCATCACTGATTCGATACATCGGCAGACCACCGTGAGTCATTGTAAAGGCTAAATATGCATTCGATCACCTCCAACGATACTTAATGAAGTCGAATGCATGGCGCAACCCTCAGGGATTGATCAACGCCGAGAGCTTTTTTATCCCTTTATTTTGCCCACCATTGTTTATCATAGCGATTGAATTGGTGGAACAGTCAATAACCAGCCAACTTACCGACCGCTGAACTCATTCTAGAAAAGTTTTTTTGTAATGCGTTAAATACGCATAGTCTTCTATGGGACCCACTTGACAGGGCATGTGTGCACGAGAAGATAACTACTGAGTACAAAGAATTTGGTAAAAAGATCTGTGTAACGAAGTAAACACTTGGGAATTATATGCATTGGATACAGTGCGCATCGGCGGCTTTGCTCCCTACACGTGCATTGCATACAACGCCTTTCGGACGTTATGCATCATTGACCAAGCATAATATTCGATCTGCATTACAAAACTCAAAAAATTCTAGGCGAATTGCACATTGTTCACTGAATCGGTTGTTAGGTTGAAATTGTGCATCTTATAAGCTTGTTTTTTAAGTTCTATTTCTCAATATTTTGAGCTATCCAACTGCTTTTGCTTCATCGCCAGTTTTCTCCACTGACCAGCCGAAAGCTCTTGTGATTCTTCATCTCATTTAATTGCAATGAACAAGTAGACCAGTGCAGATGGCCTCAAAAATCAAGAAAAGAAAATGAATACTAAGTAGGAGATTGGCAAAGTCTTTCGTGTGTGTGCTATAAAAGGCCACTATCGCCCTCATCACTCAATATTTGTCGACTCATGAGAAAGAACCGTGAAGTAAGTCTTTGACTAAAGGATCAAACAATAGTGGTCTATTTTAGATGACCGTCTTATTTACGAAGTAGCTATGTTCCTTCTTCCAGTTTAACTGATTCAAATGAGAGACGAATACCGCTTATCTGCACCACTCGAAGACCAGGAACAAACGAACGGAACGAACATAAGGGGCTTCTTACTATATGATATTTCTTAGCATTTCTGGAGCATAAAGATTGCTCTAAAAGCAGGCAAATTCGTAAGAGTCTTGTGAGTTCTCTGTGAGTAATCCATCACTATAACTGGTAAAAGGAACGAAGTTCCATACGATAAGTAGTGCTTTCCGTTCTGTTTGAGCTCGTAGAGTACACTGCTGACCCACTGTGGAATGAAAACAGCGGGAACTTTAGTGGTACTCACTTGATTTAGTCGAAGGCTGACGAAATCATAGACGATACAGGTGATATCATTGAGACACCACTGTTTTGAGCAGAAGAGTACTAACTACTATCTCATTGACTTCTACGATAACTGATGGAAAACTCATCTGTTAAAGAAGGCCCGATATCGCTTCGCGCTATCGGTATACGTGCTTGCGGCGAGTATAAATTAATCGGACGTAGGATCCCATCTACGTATACGAGGTGGTGCAAAAATCACTACGGTTCTTGTTCTTTTAGATTTTACGGCAGGAAGTATGGAGTGAGATGAAGCGGCCATAAACATTTTTTAAACTCGAATAAGCATCAGAAGGTGACAATGATGGGTTTTGGGCTTTCGACAGATAGAAGTCTCTAGTAAAACATCTTAAATTTTGGCAAAACATGGCACTTTTGGGACACTTTGACTAGTTCCAATGTGGAACCTTTGACAACGAAACCCTTGCGAAAAAATCCGTCGAGCTGCTTGGCACATCCGGAACCTCAGGATTTTAAAATGTTGGGGTAAATGGACTTGTATCTTGTTAACAAAATAAGTTTACCCCAATGGTTTCAATTCTTAATGCAGAGGTGAGTTCGAGCAAGATTATAGCTTTCTAAAGTTGCCGTTAAAAACCTGGCATTCGTCCCTCCAACTAGAGGCTTGCATAGTACAGGGTATGGGGACAAACCTGTTTGCCTCACAACGAGCATGCAACTCAGCACTTTTCTTTCCAGGTCGCTTAAAAGCTTTTCTTTCTTGAACGGCCAAAACGTTTCTGTTTCATACGTAGCAGCAAATTAAAAATTCCAGTCGTTGTTGGCAGAATAGTGAACGTGATGATCGAGAAGCGGAAGTGAATGTCATGACGGGAAACACGCAAGAAGTGCAAACTGCCTCGTAGAAGCTCGTAGACTTTTAGAAGAGCTCGTAGAAGTAGTTTTCTGAGAATCAGTTCCAATTCGAGACAGCAAGCGTTGAATCAAAGTGGATCGCATGTTAGAAAAGCCGGTTTTCCACAGCAGTGCTTTCTGTCTTTCTTTCCAAAGTTGCTGGTCTCAACGAATTATTGTTGTTACAATTTGATGCTGGATTCGTATTCTATGAACCTGGAAATTTTGAAATGCTCGATTAGCTTAAAAGGCGCCATACATTCCTCACAGTAGCAATGTGAGTCATAGCTCATGTGTATTTTTTATAATATTTATATACTCTAGGTGGCGAGGGAGACACACTGGTTAGAGTGCCATGCGAAACACAATTTCTGCTTCGGACCTGCCCTAAGATTATCATGCCTGTGTGCTCTGTAAATTAGAACAAAACTTGTGCGAGGAAAGATGCCTCTGATCAACAAAAGCGGGTAATCACAAGGGACTCTATCAGAACTTTTCCAGAAATCCACGGAAGAGCAATTTTACTGACATCCTGTCACGTTCATGAAGGAAGTCACAGTTCTCAAGCAGCGATAGAATTGACGTGCAACTTCAAAAACCTCTGCGGATGTCAAATGCGAGATGACAACCTGAGTGAAGAACTTCTGGAATCTACATACTATCCGAATTCGCGTAAACAAAAGTAAATAAATGAAAAAATGTGCACGTCTGTCCTCGCATCCGTCATGAATCATCTGCGGTCTCGCTAACTATCGCTTAACGCGAGCAAGTACCAACACAGCTCGCCTTCTGTGTAGCTTCACATTTTTTGCACTTTTGTATCTAGTTGTACTAATCCATCTACACATGTGATAGTGCGTGACTATTCCATCTACACATATGATAGTGTGTGATGAGTAAATCCTGAAGTAAATTTTGAAAAATATGCGCTATTGTAAACGTGCCAAGGAGCGTTTTCCTACGTCACCAACTTCGGGACTCGAGTAGCTTTTCGATTTACCGGTAGAACAACTTTTCCCATGACTTCTAAATTCATATTATGCACGTTGAGTCCTACAATCAAAACTTTCTACAGTGCTTCCACTCTTATTTATATCCTAATTCGACAAAATGAATATGAATTGCTGGACTGAAGAAGTACTGCTGACGGAATATTTATGCCTCGTTGATACAAAATAATTAACGAAACAATCAAGTTATAAGAAGAATTCTCTTTATGAAATCCTTAGAAAAAAAAGTACCTCTTCAACACATAAAGCTTCAAGATTTCCTTAAGTGTAGACGATTTCCTTAAGCTCTTAAATAAGCAAGCACCGTCCATGAATCTCAAATAGGACTCACTCCGACTTACTCGGTCCTGACCTTCTTGTTTGGTAATAATTCTTAAGCGATAAAGTTTATTCCATCATTTTGAAGACAACACGATTCCTACGAAGTATTTAGCGCATTGGGGATTTATTTTTGTAGGAAGTATTCTCATCTTAAGCAATTATGTGCAGGATGTGCAAGACAGTCAACAGAGCAATTCTCACTCGGGAAAAAACGAAAGAAGAGAGTAACCTGGATGAGACGGTGATTAAAGAACCGGTAACGGAACCGTGAAGCAGATGCTGTCTGTGCCCTAAGGTTTACTGAATATGGAGAAAGTAAATTCTTTTTAAATATTCTAACACCGTCATTCTGTCGCCACGTCATCAGGTTACGTCCTTGCTGAAACTTAGACGCCAATGCTTCTTCTTTCCGCGCTTGCTCTTGTCCCTCAGTGCACTTCTGGGGAATGCGGACGTACTTTTGAGAGCAAGTCTAGGCACCCGAATGCTTGTTCCTTCTTGTACGGAGCTTTCGACCTCTTCTGTTGAGGATGGTGCGAGGTGACAAGAGGAGAGCTCCCTGGAATCATAGTTACTAGTAATCATGGGCTTTCAACTCCGCTTTCATGACGCTACAGTTATCTCTTACGCAATAAGAGAATGTATAGGTTTAGAAGCATTTAAGTGTTTTTACATTCAAAGCATTCAAGTATTTAGTATTTTTTAAGGGCGCGTGTGGAGCAGTGGTCGGAGGCACCCCGCCACACACACGTGGAAACGATCTCCGCGCCCGTGGCCCACCTAGCCGTACATCCCGCCGGGGTTGGCAAATTGGTACCAAACCAGTCTGGGAGGATAGCAGCACTGACTCCATACATTGGTTGGCCACCGCGAGTCATTGTAAAGGCCAGATATGCATTCAGTCACCTCCAAACAATGCTTAACGAAGTAGAATGCATGGCGCATCCCTCAAGGATTGATCAACGCCAAAAGCTTTATCCTTCTACCCTTTTATAAGTTTAGAATAAAAACGGAAGAACATGGAATGAAGATGAGTGAAAAAATCATGCTACTTGGTTATGTCATCCACATTTCCTTCTCCGACTAGATTCAGCGAGCGAAGTGACCGTGTGTCCTGTTGACGAGCCTGAACGTGAAGCTTTTGTATGGTGAATCGAAGCACATGATTTTTCTTACTTATAAAATCGAAAAACGTTCGAAATACTCTAAAGAAGACGAGCGAGCCCGTCGCAAGCAGAGATGCTATCTTATTTCCATTTGAAGCATATTGATCTTCAACAGCGATTACAAATAGTTAAATTTATGCTTGAAATGTTCAACAGCTAGAAGAAACCACTGTTTTAAAATAATAAGCTACGAAACTTGGTTCTTTTAATAAACTCTTTAAGAATCTAGATGAAGTGGAAAAAAGCTTACCGAATCAGGTGGCGAATTGAGGGAGCGTACGGACTGTCGGTCAGTCTGGCTCAGGCGCTCCATCATATCCTGATACAACTCGTTCCATACCACATCAGCAACTTTCACGCCTTGAATTGGTTCGATGATCTGCACTGTTTTTTTGCCATACAACTGAAAAAACACATCCTGTTTTCTAAGACCGACTTTCTATCAACTTTGGCGTTGACCAAATAGTTAGTTAGTCGGCATCGGTTGATCGCAGTTGATCTCATGCGATTGAAAATCAGGTCTCGCCGTTTCTTAGTTGAGAGTATGGATATGTTTAAGTGACTAAGTTGCGATTAACTTGACCTTTTCAGGCTCTGAAGAGGGCGAAATTCGCCGAAACGGCAGCTACGCTTGTGTTGTATATGTGTTATTGTGTGGAAGTAAACATATGCTGTTTAAAAACCTCGCGATGAGAGAGAAAACGACAAATTCAAAAGGATCGTCAATTAAAGCAGGGTTTGATAGCAACCATGGTAACCGATAGTGAATAGAGAATTAGGTCAACGAGTTGTAAATCAACTTGAGTAAACCTGATTTTGCTGCAGGGCTTCCATAGGGTGGCAAGATCAACCAGATCACAAACCATCTTGAATAAGCCTGATTTTGCTGCAGGGCTTCCATAGGGTGGCAAGATCAACCAGATCACAAACCATCTTGAATAAGCCTGATTTTGCTGCAGGGCTTCCATAGGGTGGCAAGATCAACCAGATCACAAATCATCTTGAATAAGCCTGATTTCGCTGCAGGGCTTCCATAGGGTGGCAAGATCAACCAGATCACAAACCATCTTGAATAAGCCTGATTTTGCTGCAGGGCTTCCATAGGGTGGCAAGATCAACCAGATCACAAATCATCTTGAATAAGCCTGATTTCGCTGCAGGGCTTCCATAGGATGGCAAGATCAACCAGATCACAAATCATCTTGAATAAGCCTGATTTTGCTGCAGGCTTCCATAGGGTAGCAATGTCAACCAGATCACGTCACCAAACTGATTTCTGTTCCATCATTACTATCAATAATGGGATTTGTTTACGGATTTGCTATTTATTAGCCTACAAATGTTACAAAGAAGAAATATCGGCGTTCCGTCTTTTGAGATAAGTATTGGTTTTGCAATCTTAGAACAATATGTGAGGTGTCAAATCAGAATTTTACTAAACCTTTTAAAACTTTGTAAAATAATGTATCCATCCTTGTTTCGTTGATTGTTTACTGCCTAGGTGATATTGCTTTAATCCTTAAAATTGGATATAGCTCTTAAATGGCAAGGCGTTCGCCGTCGCTCAATTCCTTAAGAATACGGTAAAGAAATAGCAGTGGAAACGGCACCATTATAAACATAAATCCACAAATCTACTCCTACGACTCATTAGGGTTCCCCGTATCACAATCGATATAGGTGCCGTGCAATAAACAAATGGTCCTTGGTTCACTCTCGCGACCTGGGCATAGCAAATATTCCATCCCTCCGGAGTCAGAAAATCGGTACCAGAGTTGTTTCCGAAACCAAAAACCTGAATAAATACACCGGTAGGCTTTCGTATTCCATTGATTTAGCCAGATATGCAAGCAATTACCTCTACAATTCTTAACGGAGTGGAACTCATGGCACAAGGGATTAACTATTGGTGAAGTTCTTTTCTTTAAAACTTCTACATGACCTGTGATCACATCTACTGTCCGGATCCCAGTACTTCTTGCATTTAGTTCGTTTTCTCACATTCATCGTGCAGAAAAGTCTCCGATCACTACGGGTGTTCTTTCGATTGCTGATTGTGAATTCCTCCTTCTCCTCTATGAATGTCGTCGAATTCTGGTCGTGTCAATTCTTCTTTCAATCCTGGAGATAGCCGAGCTAGGGCCTTCCCGCGTAGATTGAGACTGGGGGATAGCGTTGCAGGGTCGAACTAGCGCCTTTGCGTCACTACCTACTGCGCTACCTATCCCCTTATTCATAATCACTACAACTGAACACTTATCTTTTACAAGATAAAAAACAGTAAAATCTTCCTGATAAGCTTGCACGAGGTTGATAAATATACTTATTTTCGGCTAACGTTTCGACGTCTTCGTCTTCCTCAGAGCCGGTGATCCGAGTCGATGGTCCCTGCTTGTTGTTCGCCTCGACGTTGCGTCTTCGTCTTCGTGTCGAGCCAGATCTTCCTCAGTGAGCCATCTTCTCGAATGATGGCATCCTCACTCAGTGATGCCCTTTTATACACGATGCTGATGGTGGATATATAATGACAATGTCCGGTGGTAACAACTTGTATTTCTTCCGGACATACATCATTGCGCACATCGTGCAGAGGTCGGTGTATTATCAGCTAGCACAAAGCGTAGTAATATTTCGAAACCGACCTTCCCTAAACCTCGGTGTGACTAATCAATCATGAAAGAATACATATTGATTAGTCACACCGAGGTTTAGGGAAGGTCGGTTTCGAAATAGTAAAATCTTCGTTTTCAATGTTTCATAAAGCGGGTGGAATACGAGGTGAAGACCGTACACAGTGCCCACAACAGTCCTACTTAAGTGCCTTAGTCAAGTGTTCACACGACCTCTGCAACGACCTGACCACGAATGTTTGCACTAAAATTTCAGCACAAGAAGATAGTAAATGAGCGACCGAAACTGGTTTCGTCTCCGGCGATCATTACAAGAAGGTTTCGGAACTATGTAATTCGCAATAATAGAAAGCGTTTATCAATGTCGAAGCACCAATTGCTATTGAAAACATTCAGTCTGTTGCAGATGAATGAAAAGATCACTGACTACGATACGATATCTCTAACTGATTACACCTCTAACATGATATTAAAATCTATGGTCGATATCTAGTACCAGTAAAGAGATGCTCCACTAAACCCTCTCTTCAAGCACATGAGATTTTGGGACCTCATCTTATAGGAAAGACTTTCGGTCTTCATCTAATGTTGTAGTTTCAAATCTCCGGAAAAATGACGACCGACTCTAAAGATAAATGAAGACGCTTTTGGAAACGAAGGCGACAATTCCTGAGTTTGGCCCCTTTTAAAGGACGTCCAGTGAAAAATGCGTCCGTGGGGAATCCAAACTATCAATCTAAAAATGCAGTGGGGCCACCTAACAACTACAAATAGGAAAGCGAAGAACGGTGAATGCTGAAGCTCTCAAAACAAAAAAGGATGAGCGGTAGTCGGTAACGAATGACGATATCTAAAGCGTGCATTGATTATTCACCCCGAGGTTAAATGATGGTCAGTTTTTTTGGAAAATAAAGGATAGTATAAACGTGGATATTTCGCATCATACCCTGCTGTGAAAAATTATGGTAGGCAACAAATAAAGGATAAACGACAATTTTCGACGTTGATCAATCACTTGGGGGCGTGCCATGCATTCGATTCCATCCTTGCAAGAGCTAAATGAAGCATATGTGGCCTATGCAATGACCTTCGGTGGCCTACCAATGTACTCAGTCATTTGTATTCCAAGAAAAGTTTAGTACAAAATTCTCAGGAAGAATGGAGAACTTGATTTGCGCTGTTGAGGACCGAACCAATGACCTTGTGTGCATTGCAGGAGACCTCTAGCCAGCCGCTATGCTGCATGCTTTCTTGTTAATAGCCGAATCCAAATAAGAAGATAGTGGGCGCACCTTTTGCTCGAGATCAATCATCTGCTGGAAGAAACCAACATTCGGACAGATAATGTTGCGGCAGTACTGCACATGCTTGTAGGCGTCATACAAAGACATTCTGAACTAATTTCACATTCAAGCAAATATTTAACGGATTTCTCAGATTAGTTCCTCAAATGTTTAAAAGCTAATCTTTCGGGAGAAAAGTAACATCGAAAGCTGGTTCTTCCGTTACTTAAGAGTTCTAATGCATTTATCGGCAACAACCCTTTTATTTCGGTGTAGACCATTCAAACATTCGAAATTTCTTTTCAAAGTGAAAACATGAATTCTTATTCAAATCCCAACACCTTCCCAAGCAATAAAAACAGCTGAGTTCTTGCATATCCGATTAGAGTTTGGAAGAGCACAGCTATTATGTGGGCTTAGGGAGGAATTAGACTCACTTTTCAATGCACATCAAGTAGGAAATAGCAAATGTGGCTGAACGAGAAATGCCCATAGCGCAAAGCAACAGGACTCGGCCGAGCGACTTCCTTACGCTGTCGATTTCCTGCAATCAGTACGAATAGTGCAATGCGGGTAGGCGCCGTCTACACTGGCAACATGCGCGCTCAGAACCGCAGAAGCAATGATGAGGGGCGTGCCAACTATGAGGGCTGGAAAAGCGCGTGGTCTGCACAAGACCGAACCCAACGTGGCCTCCAGTCTACGAGAACAAGTGGTACAGCGTCTGAGCTACCATCCATTTTGAACTCATCAACCAAATTTGGTAAAGGCCTGTCAGTGATGCGTGCGGATATGATGAGCTGGTCACGCCACTGCACTTTGTACAGGCGATTTTATCGCCGTACTTACCTCAATTCTCCGAGTCCTTTTAGTCCCGAGAAAGTGAGGCGGTCTAATAAACAAGTGATTCAAAATAACCAAAACCGGCCGGTGTTCCGAATAGAGAAGGGGCTTCTGTCTTTGTTTTACTCACGAACTCGTATTTTCCCCTACGTTCATCCGTATTCTTGCAGATGTGTGGGTATTTACGTGTGTATTATTGTACTCTAAATGGTCGTTCACCAAAGTACATCCACCACTAGAGAAATCAACCTAGAAATCGACCATAGCTATAGCAAATCCCTTATCGAACAGCCCACAACGCCACCGAAAAATATTTAATAGCCGAAAGGAGTGAGAAAAATGAGGGGCTTCATGTGATTTGTCGAGCTCATCGGGTCTCTTGGTCGATTGCAGCCTACTGGATAGCTCGAGGGCACGACAGAAGCGAATGGAAAACTTGCTAGCTGGAGATTAACTTTTTCCTGTTGTTAAGAAAAATTGTCAAGGATTAATGGGATTGTTAGTGGTATAGATGATATTAATTTATCTCCTTTTTGAAATAGTCCTAAAAAAACAGCAATCACTAATGACCACTGGATCAATAATTAGAAGCTCGGACATTCTCTGAAGAAACTGAGACATGCTGAATAGCCAGTTGATTTCCTTCAAGGTCGTCTAGAATCAGATTCTAGTAAAGACTAGAGTTTTCCTAATATTTCCTAGAAAAAAATTCGTTCTTGCCTCTGGAATTCAAACAATATCTACCTTGAAAACGATAGTAAAATAGGGCGACAAATCAGTCGACTCGTCATCTAGTAGAGGGATGTGCAGCACTTTCATATGTCCGGGGGCTGTGATGCGAAATCCAGGAATCAGATTAATGGTTGTACAGAATCGTGCTGAAAAGCATTTTTCTTCTTTGTAGAAAAAACGAAAGCTCTTGCCATTTCATATAATGGACTAGTCCATATCTTTTTAACTCTGCCTTGCTCAGACAGGAGTACTTCTTAAGGTCGTAATCGTTTGTCCAATTTTACGGTGATTCTTAAAAGAAAGAGAAAACCAACTAACTTCACAAGCTTGTGAATTTGTAATACTTTTCTCTGGCCGGCTAAGTGGAGTGTTTGTTGTTAACTTTTTTCTAATAATATCAACACTTATTTTGGCCCGATCTCAGTGAACGAATATTACAACTGGCTATCAAAGATGGAGCACATAAGCTTCCAGGGCATGTCCTACCGAAAAATAAAACAGCATGCTATCACTGTGTAATCTGTCAAAGAAAAGTGGTTTGCAGAATCCGAACTGTCCTAGCTGTTAACCTAGGACTAAGTGTAGAGAAACAAGCAGTTACCATAGTTCAATTCAAGATTTCAGACACACGCACTGGACCATTTAAGCCAAGCAAAATACCTACACCACAGCATTTCTGAAGAGACTCCCATCACGAAAAATGAATGCGGATATTGACCTACAGCTAGCAACTTTCCTCTTTGCACACAAATCGTGGAGCTCAGTATCGGTCAGCATCCGGCGTGGATATATGTACTGCGTGTGTTGATTCCTGCTAGTGGCCATAATTGCACGCAGAGCTTCCGTCGTCTCCCATGGATCACCGTTTCCCTACCTCAGTTCGAACTTCTATACAAGCTGATCTCTTTGTCTGTGTTTACTCAATAGTCGTAGCAACTACGACTAGCTATGACTCACATTTGCCTGTATTACCGTTGCTGTATGCTATTTCGTCTAAGGATCAATTTCTTTTCGAGAACAACTTCTATAAATTGCTAACAGTTACACCATTTTTTAATCAAGCCATTGTCCTGCTCAACTAATCCGAGCTTAGTCCTTCTAGGACATCAATATTTTGCAGTTCTTCCTTTTTTTGGTTTCACGAGGGGTTGTTGAAGTACTGAAACATCTATTTATCTCCCAGAATCACGCAGTGCTGCTGAAGCTGAAAATGAAGCCAGATGGGTCCCGTGCTTAAAGAAATTGAGGGCGTTTGTGTTGACTTGAAATGCGGATTACAACAATCAGCCGCGTAGATTGCCCAAGTTATTAGTTGCGCGTTGGTGGTCGACTTTGTTCGAAATTTGGCAAAATCCAATGACCGCAAAAGCTCATTCAACGGACCGGATGTTTATGAAGACATACGACGGGCACTACCTGCCCATTATCGACGTCCATGTCTAATGCGCTCACGCCACACTGCTCTCTTTTTCTCTAAAAAGAGGACTTTCCATTATATTGAAGCCGAAACTGGTCCACTCTACCAAATAACGTAGCGATTATTTCTCGTTTTTCCACTGCCGCAAGTGATCACCACCTCATATACAGTCGAATTACGACAACTTTACCTTGATACCTAACCCTCGTCTGATTTGTCTCAGAATCTCGTGGATATTCAGGGGTGTCTTCCAAGAAAATTAACTTCGTATATGTATTCTTACTTTGATGAGCTTACACGAGGTTTTTGTAAGCTCATCAAAGAAAGAATACATATTGATTAGTGATACCGAGGTTCAGGGAAAGTCGGTTTCGAAATATAACTTCGTATACTTTTTGACATTTTTCAAATACTTAATCAAACACAAAAAAAATGTGTCAGTTAGGTGCAAATATTCCGGATGTTTAATATTTTTTTTAATAGCCAAGGCTTCAAATCATGTTCCTATAACAAATGTACTGAGTGGCCTCCTAGGTGGGTGGAGAGCACAGCAGCATCCAAATACTTGTGGAATCACAAAAATGAATCTATGAGATATTTCATAGCTCAACTGGTCAGCATGTGATTCTATCGTATCTCCTGGAAAACTCCACAATATCCCTAGGACCAAAAAACCGCCAGGCATCTAATTTATCCTAAGAAATGCATCTATTCTTAGCATTCTACCATTGACATCAATGCAGCCCATTTCCCAAATGAGTGTGACGTTCGTATTCTAGATCAGAACGGCTTTTTCTTATTGTTTAATGGAAACTACTAGGAAAATCCCATTAACAGTCCACTAATCAAAGGAAATAACTTGAAATTTTGCAACTTTCTAAAGAAATATCTTTCTAAGTATCAATGATCTTCCTAAACATAAAAGAGCATTGTATCTATTCATCTGCTTAAATTTATACAACAAAGAATTTAAATTATTCTAACTAGCAGAGAAACAGGCGAAACGAAGGACCCGCATGGTGTGGTGGTGAACGCGTTAGCTCCCGGAAATGGTAATAGCGCGTTCGTTCACCACCGCACACACCTGTGGTCCGGATTTCTGCAAATATCTCAGCATTATTGTGGTTAAATTATTCTCGTAATTCCAGTCTATTAATGCGTCCATCAATGGAATAATTTCTAAACAAGGGGAAAAATTAAAGAGCAAGATATTCTAGTTGTCATATGATGGTTTGGAAACGAATATGAGCTAGAGGCATTCTGCCTGGTCACTTGTCGTGGTGAACTTTCTTTTCTTTTGGTATGGAACCAAAGCCCTATTATTTTACGGTTATGGCACAGTTTTACTGTAACGAATTCCAGGAAAAGTCTCACAAAGCGTCCTCGGCGACAGCGCTGCCAGTCCGCCGACGTAGAGGAACGGCCGGATCTGCGAACACTGTCGTGACTCGCGGCTGATCACTCGTCGAGTCGTCATGCCGTCGTCGACGCCTGTCGTCGCCGTGCTGGTTCTGCTCGCCGGCTTGCTGCAGCACTCGCTCAGCCTAAAGTGCTACTCGTGTTCCTTCTCCTTCAACGAACTCTACGATCTCGATCATAGGTATACGATATCAAATACACGTAATTGCAATTTCAACAGCTTGGATTAATTCTGCACAATTCTATCAAACACTCATAGAATGATCCTTTCTATCTAACACTCGTTCACCGTTTTTCAAGAAGATTTCTTACACGTGGTCTTCAAACCTACTTCTCAAGTCCAAAAAGGAGGCTGACCCACTCATCGCAAATAGGGGTCCGCTGCAATGCTTTTGCTATGTGGGCAAAGATTAAGTGGTAGCTTCCACTTGGTATGAAGCCTTTACTGTATTTTTACCTTATCGCATAAAGTTTTTAAGAGATTTTAAAAATAAGCAGGCCAATGAATTCCTCCCGACTGGTACATTTCGATGTTAAAATTTCCCACTCTCTTATTATTTTTAAAATATCAGCTGGATATCTAAACTGCAACAATTTTTCTCATACCTGCTTCATACAGGCCCGTGTGGCGCAGTGGTTGGAGGAGCCCTGCAACACACATGTGGAATCGATACTCGCGTCTATGCCCATCAAGCCCTCCATCTTCCGGGGTCGGCAAATTGCTACCAGACTTGTCTAGCAGGATAACAGCACTGGCTCGATACATCGGTAGGCCACCGCGAGTCATTTTGAAGGCCAGATATACAATCAATCACCTTCAAACGATGCCTAATGAAGTAGAATGCATGGCGCACCCTCGAGGATTGTTCAACGCCAAAAGCTTTACCCCTTATCCTTTATGTGTTTCATATTCAAGGTGTAGTGAATTTAACAGATTTTCTTCCCATTCGGCAAAATCTGTGGAGACGATCGCCGAAAAATAAAGGGAAATCTCGACACGATTAAGTTAAAAGAGTAGCAAGATGTAAGTGAACTTCAATAGGGTCACACAACATGTCAGTATGCAGAACTGTCACACCCAGTTTAAAACCGGTTAGTAATACATACTAAGGTAAAACTACAGTAAACACTACACTTTCAAAATCCAGTCGTCCATTCTGTGCAGACAGGTTCATATTAAGCTCAATTGAATGGTACCAACCCTGTGCTCACTTTAGATCAATGGTTAAGAAATCGGTTATGTAGAATTGACCCTTGCGTTTACAATGCCTGTGATCGAATGTGGAGATTAGGTTCTTGTGGTAAATGCAATTCAAGTGTTCCGATTAGGATGTTTCTACGAAAAGAACTCACCGTATTACTGTCACAGGGATGCGTGGTGCGCGAACGAGTCACTGGTGTTGTTCGACACAGATGAGACCTCGAAGTCGTGCGCCCCTTGGGAAAAATTCTGTGTGGTGAGAGATGTTAACAGATTTTAAGAGAGGATAGAGGAAAAGATGACACAGAGTGAGCGAGTTAGGAGGTATGGGAACAAAGCTATCTCGACTCGGTGACACTGGACTGGAGAACTACACTTCTCCGAACTTGTGCCAATAAAACTCCACCGTCTATGTGGGGCTCATGTTGAATCCTTTCCATGTTTCCTCGAAGAAATCAGATAACTTAAGCAACTAGGAGATCTACAGCCACACACAAAAGGGTATATGAGAAATTTGCTCGAACTGAATGCTTCTAGACTTTTGCTCTATGGCTTAAGATATCAGGCGAATTTCGTCACTGATTTCGAATTTTGACGGCAGTCTCATTCTCAGACATATTCGTCCAGTGTCACTGTGCTTGCGAAGATGAGATAAGCTAACAGTGAGCTTTGCAGACTGCAGTGACGACCATCAATAAGGCGTTCACATCGGTGACACGTGGATGTGGTGAACGTTGCTCTGAACTTTGCGAATCCATCGGATACGGTCACGACCAGGTACAGTATCCCTCCATCACTTGTTATTAAACTTGATTCAAGTCTTCGAATATTTCGCACGATGTTGCTGCTATTCGGAGATCTGGTCATTCAAAACATGTTTTCAACGGCAACACGCGCAAAGTCAGCTTGAACAGCAAAGAGAGTCATTTTCTGACTTTGAGTAGAAGCTAAAATAAGACCAACCGGTCATGATGTTCTTTCTTGCATGCAAGGCGTACCGGTAGCGGAACACCGATTCAATCAACAATGAACTATCAGTTTAAGGATTCTGACTAGTGACTACGACTTCCCACAATAGAACGAGTTTTATCATGTCCCGATGAATTCTCTAGATAAAACGGTTGGGCACTATCCACAAATGAATTCTCGGCGAAGATGAAGCGACTTTTCAATCGAAATTTTTGAAGAAAAAGTAAGCGACTAGAGCGAAAATTACATGAGGACACGCAACAACGATCGAGAGATATGTCAGGATCCCTTATAGGCTAGAATAGATCAAATGATTTCTCGCAGTAGAAGACAAGTGCACGAAGTTTTCAATGAGACATTGAAATCGCACTCTATCTGATAACCCGTTGATTTCGTATCCCTCTTATACACAGGTCAACGAAAAGTTGATTAGAGTTTTTCGTGATGCATACAAACATGAACTTTCAAGACTGGCAACATTTGACGAAAACTGACCTTAATGCTAAATATTATTTGCTAACATTTCGCGAACAAAACGGCCTGATTTCGGCCAACCAGCCACGACTCGTGGCTGAAGCTGTGGTGAGTGCTGAGGCCGACTGATCTTAACCAGGACGACTATTTCGTGAATATTATTGGGCTTTGGTGCCGAATCTTTTGCACAATAAATTCACTCTGATGCTGTAATTTTCAAGGTGAACTGCGATGACTGCTGTGAGGAGGACCTATGTAATTCGAACTTTTCTGTGCAGTACTACCAGGAGATGATGAGCCGACAATATACTTCGTGGTTCATTCCGTTGCCCGGTGAGGTCAACTGGAACAGAAAGCACAAATATAGGTTTCCTTACTAAGTTTTCATCGTCACTATTGCATTACTTTAAGAAAACACAATGGTGGTTTCATATTTTGTTGCTATTCTATTCTGTAGCACTCACCTACCTTTAATAAATGTTTGGATATATGGGTATTTTAAAAGAGTGAGCTGTTTTATTCAAGCCACAAATTGTTTGAGGATTTGAAAATCGTTTTCTTAATTAAAAATTCTCATTGTAGAATGAAAAACTTCGGATTGCGAGACAGGCGAAACAAAGAACCCGCATGGTGTGGTGGTGAACGCGTTATTCCCCGGAAAGGATAATAGCGCGTTCGTTCCCCACCGCAGACACCTGCGGTCCGGAGTTTTAAAAATATCTCAACATCATTGAAGTTATATTTCGCAATATACCCTGCCATTAAAAAAGTGTAGGGAATAAATAAAACGATTAAGAAAGTTCGGAGTCTTCATTCTAGGCATGAATAGGGTTAGGAAAAGTAGGAAAGGAGCACGCAGCCGAACTCCCCCTAGAGCCAGTATAGTAGAACAGCCGTTTCCAAAAAATGAGAAAAACAATGAAATGTGGGTATAGGCAGAAGTGAAGCAAAATATTAAAAGGGACAAAAGAAAACGGTATTGGCTTTACGAGCACATTATTAGCGGTGAGAAGCTGGAAACAGTGGCGATAGGTGAAGCACCGGCACTGCTCATTTATTCCTCGTGGTGGTTGTGGCATTCGGAATGCCCGCCCCTGTCGCCATATGCCCAGAGGGCAACGAGAGCAACGGGGCCAGAGCTTGAGGGCTTCACACTGTATAACACGAATTCAGAGTCGTGGCCCGTTCCCCACATTCGCTCTACATCTCTCACTTGGCTGAATTTATGAATAAATCCAATCCATGATTCCACGTTAGCTGAGCAACCGTTGTGGCAAAAAAATGGCTCTACATGATATATTACACTGCCGTTTACGACGCAATCCCGATAGTCCACGGAAATATCGCTTGACATTCCGTTAATGAACAGTTAAAAATGGAGGCTTGCAGAAAAAAGTAATTCAATTTTAGTTGCGTTCAATCTTAAACCGAAATTAACATTTTACTTTGTTTTCACTGTAAATGACACTTTCTAATGACATCGAACATTTTCATCGGAAGTACACCATAGTAAACTTCACTCTTCCAGCTATTATTTTTCGACGACTATTGTTATGTCGAAATTAAATCACCTTTGGCACTGGTATGTAGAAAACTACCTGAGAGAAACGCAGAACAAGGGCCTCTGTGGCGCACTGTGTAATGCGCGAGCTCCCGGAAAAGGAAGTAGTGGTTCGAGCTAGCGCAGGGTCCAACTTTTGCGAATATCTCAGCATCGTTGTGGTTAAAACTTTTATAAGTCGATTACAAACGGCCATTATTTTTCGTATTTAAGAGTCCTTTATGGCGTAATTTTTCCACCTTTTCCTTTTCGATGTCACCTGTCCGTAAACATAAACGCTTGTGAACAGAAAAAATGTGTTAGGCTTTCTCACGACTACATTCTTTTCTTGTCCAAACAAATGTTGGCTTCGCTATGAAATGAATAACTTGTACATCTGTGGGAACAAAATGCTCTTAACAAATTAGGCAAATTTGCTGCTTAAAACTCCGACTAGCGATTCGAGTTCATAATGTGAACATAATGGCTTCGGCGACGTGACAGGTTCGAGCTCAGACGTCCATGGGGAGTTGGTCCATTAGTCGCTCGTTTCGATCCGCCACTACCCCACACTTCACCAATTGGCGTCAGAAGCAGTCGATCTACGGTCATTTGAGAGGACCAAATTACGTACACCAAGACTAATAACACTAGCATTAACTGGAGAAAATTCTGCAGTCAGAAAAACGAAATCAATTGGATATGCGGACATCAAGGTGACGGCAAGATTGGTCGGTGGTAGAGTCAAGCGTATTTGTTCTCAGAACTGTTTCAAGGAGAAGCGACGAAAGAGTTCTGTCCTGTCACGAAAAATCGGGTTCACTGAAAATTCCAGAGCGGATCGTATGAGCAACGTAAGATTCCCAAGCGAGCATAGGGAATGATAGAGAAAGGTGCAGAATATAGGAGATGACGAAATGCACCATCATAAAAATGTAGAAATTTTCTGGTGGCAACGGGTTGTCCTGTTTTCACTCGAAAGGATTGTTAATTGTCGTCGATGTGGGGTTAACTAGGAACGAAAACCCCATTTTACAATATTGGAATACAATTTTCGCCAGTTATCCCTCTTTTTAAAATTCCATTTTAAACTATGTTCTCATAAACGCCACTGTCATAAGCTGTCAAAAGTTGTTTCCCTCTCATATTCAGAAATTTGTGAGTAATAAGAAAGTTTGTCGAGGAATTCGAATAAGGCACAGTGTGACGGGAAAGCATGCGAATGTTTCGGATCGCGCATAGCCAACGGACTGCTTTAACAAAAACAGAGAGGAAAAGCTCAGTGTTCTAGGTTTAAATGGTCGTCAAAGTATTCTAGCGCTCTAGGTAACCGTTTTTTCCACAGTTCTCACACGAGGGGTCTTGATTAACATAGACTTCTAATTGGAAAACACGAATGAAAAGCTTAAGCGCAGTAAGATGACCGACGGTGTTGGTTTGAGAATCCCCAGTTTTTAGACTTCAATTTCTTAAGCTGGCGCTGAGTTGCCCAATTTCTCAGCAATGCATTGAAATCGGATGAAAAAACTCGGGAACAAAAACATGGCAAGAACGGAAGATTTGTACAGAAGTCACTTGAATGATCAGAAAATATATCGATCTTTGCTGGAGGAGAGTTGGTAGCCCGGTCGGCAGTTGCGTTGACAAGAACATCTAGAGTACAAACGGTAAACATCAAGTGAGTGAGCGAGGAGGAAAGTGGTGAGTTCGGCAGACGGATAACTCAAACGAAATCGTGACAGTGGTATCTCAGCGGCTGTGGCGTGACAGCAGTTGTGCACATGCGAGGCGAAATGTGAGCACCGAAATGCGGTTTGTTGCCTGGGAACGGGCGACTAGGAAGCACGACGTGGTCCAGGAATGAACGGTTTTAGGTGGAGGGTGAAGCGAGCTGAACGAGTTCAAAGGCGGGACAACACAGATTGCTTGACTCACCGACAGAGACCTGAATGGTAGAGGAATGAGTTAGAGAATAGCTGTAACACTTACAGAGAAGTACGACAGTACTGGGATACTGAGGAGGGAAGGTGCCACGGTTTCCAACTGTAAACGATTCTATGGTTTCCTAGAGTTTCTAAGAATACTATTTCTTTCTCTATTTTTCAGTAGTCTATTCGAATTGTTAGTGTAAAATCGAGCCTTGAAGGCAACCCGATAGAGCTGTCAATCAACGCTGCTTGGAAAAGACGCCTTTATCATTGTGAAAAATCACTACCTCATTCCGTTTTCCCTCGTTTTCCCTCTTTGCTTCCCTCCAATTATGAAAGAATCGCCTCTTTTGCTCTGTCCAACACCCAATGCCATTGCCGTTTGGTGCTCATTTGCAAACCCGTTTGGCTTTCAAATATGAAATTTGAGAATGTCTCGGTCGAAGTAAAAAACGGGCAGGCAAGTTGGAGTTGAAAGTCTTACATCGTCGATATGAAGTTCCGTTGGCAACATGGCGAGTTCGCTAATACTGAATATTTTGGGGAAAGATTTCAAAGGAGTTAGATTTGTAGGAAAAGCTTCTTGCAGTGAGAGGAGTCGATCGAGTCGTCGTAGCGCTCCCGGCAATTCTCAGATAAGATAATCTGATCAACTGTGAACGTTTAGCAAATTACGCGTCGTCGACTCGACTCGAATCGCTTGGACTTGGACCTGTCAAACGGCCATAGGAAGCTCTGTCTTTGCAAAGACTTATTTCTCGTTCTTTTCGTTGAGAAAAATGAAAGTCTTTCTTTGCTTTCCATCTTTCACCAAAACACTTCAATAATGTAGTCATTACATTGAATTTGCCTCATCACGTTAGCATTAAGGCAGTTGATGCGTATTTTACATCGGAAGGACATTCGTCGACCGGCCCACGCATAGATCAGTACCTATTTCTTTCTTATCGGGTTGGTTAAACCCGCCAATGAGTGGTTCGAGCTTGAGAATCAGGACTATCACTAAAAGCTTTAGATGTTTTAAGCGCTTTGATTTCTTTAAGCTAACATCGCCAAAGGGATACACTGATAAGTACTTGGAGAGATTCACTCCATGTGCCTCGTATCACTTGGTGTAAGTCGGGTAGTTCCTCAGCTCTAGAGCATATAGAGTTCTCAGATGTAGCAATTGTACTTTGTCGGTGTCATGAATTTAACTGTAAACGGCAAAAATTGTAGAGAAGAAGAAAAAATGCGACGAGTCTGTTATGTTATAGTTGGTGCTACTACGAGAAACGGTCACGCAACGTGGAATTCATGGGTGTCAATTTCTAACATTTGTCTCACCGTAATGGTGTGATAGAAAAGTGTCGTAGTTGGAAAGACATTGGCGTAGAACTCACAGATAATGAGCTCTATTCCTAATCTCTAAGCGCAGTATGCATGATATCTTATTCTACTGAGGTTTATTTAGCGGCGTACGGCATATTTCGATAAGTTTAGCCTTATCCTTTCGCATCTTCAACCATTTTGCCATTCCAAGCAATACATTGTATGATCCAACCAACCAGTTTTCTCTCTGAATAAGTGGTGACGTGTTTGGTGATGTCTGTCTTTCCGCTCTTTCAACTCGTATGCTACGATGAGGTACTATCCTACGCCATCCCACGATGGCGCTCTGTATTGTGTTATTCTTCACCCTAAGTTTGTTAGGTAAATTATCCCATTTTAAGATAGCTTTATGTTTTGTCCTTTTAGTTATTTTTGATAGAGTAAGATTATGTCAGGAAAGAATCTCCAGCAAAACTTTTAGATAAGATCGGCATTCGGCATTATTGCGTTTATAACCACTCCTCCTTTTCCCCAGTTACGGCATATGATTATGCCTATTTTTAAGATGAATCAAATACAACTCAAGCAGCCCCGTTGGGTGGATTTCATTCCATCTTAGACTACACTTTAGTTTTGCAATTTTTACTTTATGATTCGGTTTTCTACGTATTTCGACAATGATTCTTAAGCTTTCTTTTGTTTTCCAAATGCACTCTATGTTCTACTACGTTTTTGAGCATACTTTATTCAATATCTTTCTCCGTTATGTGTGAACCACTATCCTATTTTACGTTGACTGTCGGCTTTATAAGGGTAGAATATCTGTTTTCTTCAAGTAGTGAATCCCTCTGTTAATCATAATCACGCTAATCATAATTCCTCATAGCTACTCGAGATTGCGGCAGTTGCCGCTGTGGTGTGGGGTCTCCTTTTTTCTACCATAACGCTGTTCTATTAGTAGCTTATTAATTAGGAGCCTAGCGCTCGAAGCATTAATTTTACTCAGCTGTGTGATGATCCGAGCTGGCGCATAGATTTCTTCAGTACTTCTCCAGATAAAGTGAATGATCTCTTTGTTTGCTCGAGTTCATCTTGGTTCTGGGACTTGCCAATTCTTACACTTCTTGTAAGTGTTTTGGAACTCTTTCTGAGCATTTTCGGCCCTAGCCAGTGCATCTGCTCTTCTGTTCTCTCCTTCTATTACTTCTCTGGAATGGTTTCGAATTCTAGGCGTAAGTTAGTGACTGCGTGTTAACTAGTGACTGTGACTCGTACGATTCCACATTGCATTTTAGCTTCAGTGCTTTTGGAGAAAGAACCTTTCTTTATAGTGCTCAGTTACTTTCAAACTATTATTTGTTTTCTATGATGCTGAGATATTTGCAAAACTCTGGACCGCAGATGTCTGCAGTGGGAAACGAACGCGCTATTACCCCTTCCGGGGGCTAACGCGTTCACCACCGCACCATGCAGGTCCTTCGTTTCGCATGTCTCTCAGCTAGTTCTATCGATCTCTGTCACCAGCAATCACCCGTCAACGGGATTGATCTGGGAAGCCCAAATCGGTAATGAACACAGTTAAACTGAGGCTGTAGTTGTAATCACAATCTTAACCTTTTTATTTACTATTATTTATTTTACTTACTATCGTTTATTTTATTTATCCTCAACTTACAATGGTTTTAAGATTGCGCATCTTAGATTTACGTAATTCATTACTTTCCTCAAGGAATAAAATCTTGCGTGAATGAAAGAATGGTCAGATCGGTGTAGAACTTTTCAATAGCTGAGGCTTTCTTCAAGGGAAATGTGTAAGGAGTTTTAAGTTCTCTTTATCATCTAAGCAGATCAGCAAGAGGTGTAGCCGTTGTGAGAAATGTTAGTGTTTAGTTTCAAAATCAAAGTCATTGTCGGAAAAAGTGGACATCTTAGCTAAAAAAGTGTAAGTCTTAGGCAAGGAATTGTATGAATTTAGGAAGTTCACCTTCTGCGCGTAGTTTTTTGATTCTATTTAGGATATGTAAATTGAATGTGTGCATAAATTAGAAGTTGGGTACTGTAAAATAAATTTGCTCGAGGAAAACGTTTGAAAGACGTGAAGTACTTGGTAAAAAAGACTTCGTGATTATTTCTGAAGAGAAACTATGCTGATGCACACAAACTGTGGTTGTACCCAAACTCTGTAGGCATCGGGCCACTCTGAAAAAGTCTCCTCAGCGATAGACACTCTGATAAGGGCGAAAAGCTCTTCCTAATTTTGGAATTCCAGTCCAGAAGTAGAAGACTTTCCACGTTTTTTCACCGGTAAGTCTCTGTAATGCATACTCTCCTTAACAGCAATATTCTTCAACCGCAAAATGAACCCGTTCAAAAAAAGATCTTGTAAATTCAGCCCCCTTCGTACATATATTTGTTATGGTTGGGCTATGCTCCTGTGTGTGGAAGTGCCATGTACAGAGGAGGAATTATATCGTTGGCAGGATCTCAAAAGCTTGGTAGGAATTCGACATTTCCAACGGCCACCCATGCTAGCAGCAAACCAATACCATCAATTACTGCGTTCTGGTGTCAATTATTCGCTAAGTGGCAAATCTTCGCCTAATCCACAAGGGTAGGCAAGTGCTTATGGTGATGGACAGAGGATAGCTTCGGCTAGGGCAAACTGTGCACTACGGGAACCAATAACAGCTCAACCAGCAAAAAACTAACCTCAGTACCACCTACACTGCCCGCTTCCGTCAACGACGTCGCGCGGTTGGACAACAGGTGAAACGCTGTCAGTTCTCGATTTGCACTTTAGAACCGGGCCAAACGAACAAGCCCACGGCGCTCTATGGAGACTGCTTCTTGAGCCGCACCCATAACATCAGAACAGTCTCTTCGGAAGCTGATATGCGTTTCTTGGGGACGCTAGTCGTACCAAATTCCATATTATTGCTTTACGGAAGAAATAAAGTGGATAAATACCAACTAAGTTATAAGACCTTTTCCATTCGTGGACAGAAGACATCGCTGGGACATTTCGGTGGCGTAGGCTTTCTCCTACACCCTCTTGTCTATCATCAGTTCACCTCATACGAGATACGATCAATTCTGTTGACCATTATTGGTCTCCAAGCTCAAGAGTAGAGTATCATCAAGTACTCACCAGCCTGTGCAGCTCATAAGTACGAATTACACGCGTTCTAATACCGTCTTAAGGAGGTGTGCCGCAACCGTAAAAATATATTAATGAAGACCTCAATACTGGATTACAAATGGCAAACAAAAACGAATACACGATAACAAAATTTGAAATAGGACGCCGAAGTGAGAATGGAAGCCGTTTTACAGGACTTTTGTCGTGATCACAGCTATTCCATAAAAATTTCTTTTTTGAGATTAGAGAAAGGTGTCGATAGACATGGGCAGGTCCTAAGGGCACGATTCAAGCGGAGCTCGACCACATTTTAATGAACATAAGATTATGCCGTCCAGCACAGTTCTGGGTGCTGGAAGTCGTAAACTACATTTACTTCTGCAATCCCTATGACGCCTCACTTTCAGAAGAAAAATTCCAGACCTGCTAAGGTCGTCGCTTACGACGATGCTGCCTGAGCAGTGCGGCCGAAGGAATCTTCGCAGCCTTCGTCCAGTAAGCCTGTTGGCTGTATTCTATAAGTTTTTCACGAAGATTATCTTTTCACACGTATCGAAAACCATAGATAAGACACAACCAGTTAAGCAATTAGTACCGCCGTTACCATGACCATAGCAAAAAGGATTCGACAGAACGACGCTTTGTCGCTGATGCTGTATACAGCCGTGGTACAGTGGGTAATGAAGTCGCTTCACTGGTACGAGTAAGGCATATATACTGATATAGCAAATTCCTGTCAAGATGTCGTTTCTGAAGAAATCGCCTTTTTTTTTCGAGTAGTAACAGTGAAGCAGACATTGCACCCAGTCGGCTCTGCGAAATGGGAAAAAATATTGGATTGCATAAGAATAGAACAAAGACGCAGTTCATGAAGAAACTATGGTACGAAGGTGAACAAATCGATCTGGATGGTTTTATGGTTATAGAGACCGCCTTGTACGTGTGCCTAAGACTTTCAGTGAACGAAGAGGATAAAATGAAGCAGGAACCAAGCCGAAGAAAGAGGGCACTACGGACTGCATTCGGATCTCTCAGCGAAGCCACCAGCCAATTAACAGGTCAAAAACTACGCACTCACCTTCTCGATTCAACGATCCTCTCGGTGCTCTGTTATGCAGTAGGAGCATGAGCTGATATTCAAACTACATCAAGGAGTCTGTGGACCACCCACGGGGCGTTTGAACAGTGTTTTGTGAAATTTAAGAGGATCTCTCAACGTCTACCTGAAATTTGCAGCTCATATTTTCAGAACTTATTCCGCCTCCGAAATTAAAGAGCACATACATTGACAGTAAAGCACAAATAATTCGTAAACATAATAAAAAAAAAAGATCAGGAAAGTACTGGACGAAAAGAATAACGGAGTAGACTCCACGATGATGTAAACGTTCCATGAGACGACTACCTGAACGATGGGTGATTGTTTGGATCGCTCATAGCAACCTTCTACATTAGCAGACGAGGACGATTTTTGAATTACGTTGTTTGCCTCACAGATGTCACGCTCTTCGAAGTAGACTACCACTACGGACCTCGGCTGAGCGGGAAAGGAGTGAGTTTGTGGTGGGGTCCGCACTACTCGTGAAGATGGAGCATCCAGGTACCCGAGTGAATAATATTAAGTTAAGAGAACTTTTCATAAACTACACCTCATAGTAGCAAAAAGCCATCTGACTAAATAAATGGCTGAGAAAGAAATGCGTTGTACGCAATGAACATCGTCCTCTTTACCTCTTTTTACGCAGACATTGCACATAATGCTATTAAAAGGGTTGCGTCTTCTAATCTTGGCCGTTGAGCTGGGGTGGTATGTAATGTCCTCGGCTTTCCTTTTCAGTTATTTCCCGAAAGCAATGCGTATGCACCCTAATCGCAAGCCATTTCATTTCATTAACCACTGGCTTACTCATTTCTGACGTATAAAGGCTAAAGCATAAAACTCTCAGCGTTGATCAATCCCTGAGGGATGAACCATTCATTCGACTTCGTTAAGCATCGTTGGAGGTGATTGATTGCATATCTGGCCTTTACAATGACTCACGGTGGTCTGCCGATGTATCGAGTCAGCATTGCTATCGTCCCAGACAAGTCTGGTACCAATTTGCCGACTCCGGAAGGATGGAGGGCTTGCTGAGCCACGAGTGCGGAGATCGACCCCATGTGTGCGTCGCATGGCGCCTCCGACCACTGCGGCCCACACGCGCCTTTTGTGACGTACATGATAAAATCTGAATACGCTCAAGTACACTCACGTACGAATGTGATCATCTCGTACAAATGGAAGATGTACGTCGGTCGCGCAGAACAAAGACACCATTCTTTGGAGCCAGCTGCTTTCCTGGGGACGTCCCTTATAGCCCTCCCCATGTACCACCGCTGTGGCGGGGCCAAGTGGCTTCGTCACTATCTCGATGTACATGGTGAAGATCCGTGTACCTAAATTCCTTCGGAACAGTGTTATTCCTGACACCATCAGAAAAATATTAATTCGGAACGATGTTTTTTGTAGGAGTAATACTTTGCTAAAATCCAGTCACAATGCTGTGTCACAATGGTTTTCGGATGACAACGGACTGGAATTCAAAAGCAAAAATTATTTTAGTAGATCCGTCAACAGCACACTATGGGACAATAAATATTGCAAGGGCAACGAACTTGTTTATTTCATTTTTCGATTATCAGTCGTACCCGAGGTTGTTGCCTAACTGTTTTCTTTACAGTAGTTAAGGCTTCAGTGTCTTGGCCGTGAAAGCCGTCACCACCAAAAAAGACAATTTTTCATAACGAGGTCAAATAAACATCGTTTTTCTTACACTTTGCTCATGTCGTTTTGTAGGGCAACCGCATAGCTTTGTTTACAGTATAAAGAAGCCTAGTTGCTGAGAATGAGCTTATTAGGGCGATTAACGGAGTGATGTGCTTCGATGGGTTTGGGGTACTCATAGATCTTTGTGTTAGGGAGTGGTTCGGAACCTTTTTGAACCCTTTCCGCCCAAAGTATTTATCTCGGTGAGCGTGAATGAAGAAATTGTATGAGGTAGGCATTTGGGTGGATTCCTAAACTTCTACAGCTCTGAAATTTTCGGCTACGCAACTCGGAAAGATTCAGCTGATTTCGCAAAAAACTCGGTTCCTTGAACCGTAGTGAGGTACGCGCCAAAGTCGTCGACTGTCTGCATAAGTTCGCTCCCATCCTATGTGAGGAAGGGTTATTCCATTGTCGTATTAACGTACACTGAATGTTATTTAGTAGTCGAAGGTCCTCAGTAAGATGTTTAACCTTGTTTAACCTTCCGTTCATTACCATAACCCTCCTGAGGCAATTCTGAGCGCTTTCCAAGCAGGCTCAAGCTGTGCTTAACTTTATATTTCCCTAATTCTGCTTTATTTGAACTACCAACTCGCAGACCTTAATTCAAGTATGTATAGTTTATCCTGAGAACGTTGTTTATTTGATTAAGACCATCTATTTTATTGACAGTTACAATTCAGTGGGCTCGCTTTGTGCTAGCTAATGTTGTGCTGACTGCTGCAGGATGCTTTGCGCGCTCAGAGTAGATCATATTTGAGACGGAAATCGACCAACACCCGTCTTGTATAAAAGGACACGGCTTAGTGAAGGGAATCATTTGATCGATGCTCTTTTTACTGGATTCCGCTTGGTGTGAACCGAACATCCACATCGCAATGATGACCATTTCGGGACCATCGACTCGGATCAACGCTGCTCTGAGGAAGGCGATGAAGCCGAAACCTGCCGAATGACGAAAGTTTTATACCAACCTCGCAACAGCTTAATCATGTAGAAGGTTATTAAGGTTATTAACTATGTTAGAGTCAATTATAGATCTTGCATGTAGAACACAGCAGGGATTATTAATAACACTTGATGTAAGCTTTATTGCGTATTACACATTTTCATATGACATGTAGAATTTTTTCACAGCTACCTAGTAGCGTTGGTATTCAGTAGCCAGTACATTTTGAGCAACATTGCGCTTGGGACACGGGCAATATTCGGCATCTTTTCCGGGCTCTCCCTCCTCTCCCGGTTCTCCGGCAGGCCCATAAGCACCGGCATCTCCCTGAAATGATTACTTTGAGCTACCTCCAAGGAATGCACAAATCTTGAGTTAAACTCGCTAAGAAAAAAAGAAACTCGTTAAGAAATTTTAGCGCTTAAACGAACGAACCTTCTCTCCCTGAGGACCACGCTCTCCAGGAGCTCCTGGTTGCCCAGGAGCGCCAGTGTCGCCCTGAAGTCCCTGATCTCCTGGCTCTCCAGGTGGTCCCTGTTGTCCCTTAACACCAGGAACTCCAATCTGATGTTCTATATTCTCTCCAGGTTCTCCTTCGGGTCCTTCTTCACCAGGTGGTCCTGGAACTCCGATAGCACCGAGGGTTCCAGGGAACCCAGGTTGTCCATCACGACCCGGTATTGCAGCTTGACCACGTGCTCCACGCATACCACGAGGTCCGGGCTTTCCAGTCGGTCCTGAAGTAATCACTAATTTGCTGAAACAAGGCGAAAGGATTGGTAAACACTATGGAAATACCAGGAGGTCCTGGCGGCCCGTGTGGGCAGTTGAAGCATCCATCGTACTGCTGTGTCTGCGCTTTTGCATCTTCAGCGTCCTGTCCATCAAATCCAGGAACTCCTGGAACTCCTTCGGGACCATCAAATCCAGGAGCGCCCTTGGGACCAGGCGGTCCTGGTGGACATGTCTTCTCAAGATTGCAGTTGCAGTTCTCATTGGGCTGGACTGAAATGGAAAACCGTTCGATATTTTCGATATTTTTTCAGTTATGACTAGGCTATAATGGCTAACTCGACGGAGCTCCATCAGTTAATGGAAGTACGTTGTTGTTGTTGCTGTTGTGACCGCTGTCACTGTTACCGTCATTGTTGTTGCTATTGCGGTTACTATTGCCATTATTATTGCTACCAGTTAGACCGGGTGCAACTCCAACGGTATCTGGAGTATGACCGTTTGCTGCAAATTGATGAGATGGTCTTCTGACATTTCCTTGAAGTGACTGTTCTCCGAACGCGCTGGGACCCTGAAACGTGCAAATTCGTTCCGAAATGTTGAGCTATCACTTTTCATGCGATTTAACACTACCTGTGTACCGGAGAAGCTTGAACGGTGAGGAGAAGACCCGTACGCTTCACGACGGATACGCCCGTATGTGTGCATGTCCCTCCACAGAATATCCGTTTCCAGCTTCCACGATTCGATTTCGGCGTCGAGTTCGGCATGAATGTTGCTAATCTCAGTGAGGATCATTGGAAAAGATAGTAGACAGGCGACTAAGGCAAAACATCCCAGACTTGTAGCCACCAAGGCCACCGAGCGAGGTGACATCTACAATTATAATAGGTGGAACACACAAAATGTACATCATACCTCTTCATTGCGAATAAGTTAGTCTAAGAGGAACGAATAGCTGTGATGAGTACATTTATTGTCCAAGTACTTCGGTGGTAGATAAAGTAGCTAGCATTTCTTTTAGATATGACGTATTCTAACACAGAATGAAACTAAAAGAAGCAAGCCTTAGAGGTTCTCGGGATAAAATTAGAAGTAAGAAATTTATAGCCATGAGCTAAAGCACTTTGATTCACTGGTGGATGAACGGATCCTATATATGAAGACAGTTGCACAGGTGATGTTCCTGATGACCCAGATTTGTTGTGCCAAGGATGAAGAGAACCAGATTTGAGCGACGATATCACGGAGAGATATGCAAATTCTTCCCGCCAGAGATACATCATATCAATTGGATTCCCTGTGCAAACGACGGAGGTTTAGTGAGGTTTTAAGGCATATCCTTACGTTAGTAACCAATGGTCAGTCAATAGGAACAATCAACGAACTTCGAGCCAAAGACATCAAGCTCGAACTTGCTCTTTGCCGACGCTTCGAATGCATAATGTGTAGCTCTGCATGCCGCTGTGTTCAAGTAGAGATGGTGTAGAAATCGCATTATTGTAGTTTATAACACAACTGTACAGTTCTTCTGCAAACATAAGACAGTATAAAAGCTCATGTGATATACTGCGAAAACCGACTTTCATTTAACCTAACCATAATTAATCGATATTTTCTTAGACTACCGAGGTTACAGGACGCGTGTGGCGCAGTGGTCGGAGGCGCTCTGCAATACACACGTGGAATCGATTCCCGCTTTCCTGGCCCACCAAGCCTACCATCCCTACGGAGTCGACAAATTGGTACCAGAGTTGTCTGGGAGGATAGCACCACTGGCTCGGCACATTGATAGGCTACTGCGAGTCATTGTAAAGGCCAGATATGCATTCAATCACCTCCAAACGATGCTTAGTGAAGTAGAATGCATGACGCATCTCTCAGAGATTGATCAACATCGAGAGCTTTATCCTTTTCATTGAAGTTACAGAGTTTGTTACGAAAATTTTATTCGGCTAACGTTTCGACCTCTTCGGCTCCTTCAGGGCCTCAACTATTCAAGTGGATTTTCCATAGCCCTTCGATCTTGCGACGTGTGTCTCCGTACTCACACCAAGTCGAATCAAGTGAAGTGGAACACCGCTCGCAGGAGGTTTTTCACTCGGCACTGCACTTTTATTCGAAAAACGTTAGCTTAGTAAGGTTTTATAATAGCTCCGTGCTAGCTTAATAATCAAAGAACGTCGGTTATTGGTTTTCGAATTGTTTTTTTGAATCGTTGTTTCACATTTTCACTCGATGGTCATTATTAGATCTTATCGTTAGTAGATTATATGGTGAGAAGATCTATATGTCTAATATGTAACGCCTGAATCTGGTTCTTCGACAGCTGGCGATGATTTCCCGATCAACGGATTATTGGAACAGTCGAGAACCAGAGCGATTTACACAAGAGATTTCGCTCTAACACCTTAATCGCATCCATAGCTTGTATACCGCATTTTTTCAGTTCCGAATATGTTTCGCGCTAAAATTTTCAAGAAATTGCAGATGTAACTAGATTTTTAAAGATTTTTAACGCTCAAATGGCAGTTGCAAACACAAGGGATACATTTAAAAACAGTAATATGTCTTGATGGGCGAAATAGTGGTTCTCAGCACTGATTTCTCGTTCGGAATACGAAGCTTTAACGCAAAATAGTTTTAAAGAACAGATTTCGCGTGCTCCAATAACCTAGAAATTAATCCTAGCAGAATGTGGTAACTTGTACTTGGCAGAGAAAGAATGAAAAGTTCTAGTGGGTTTTATTTGAACCAAAAATGGATATGAGCTGGGATAAATTGGTTTAAGAGGTTCTGGGATCTGGATTTTGATTTGGTACATCGCAAGGACACCGCAAGTAATTGTGTAGGCTAGATATGCCTTCAACCACCTCTCCGATGCTTGATGAAATCAAATGCATAGTTCGTCCCTGCGAGCTTCATCAACGCCGAGAGCTTTGTCTTTCATCATTTATGTCGGTTGAAAGCGGTCGTTTTATCCTCATTGAATGCATTTTGTCCAACGCATCTCGGGCATCATTTGTCGAGGTCGGTTAATTCTAATATATAGCAGTGTGACTGTCGAGAATCAATCGTAAATATTTTTTCATGGTGAAACCACCAATATGTTCCTTGGAGTGCAATTATCTGTCCATTTCATTTCCGAGCGATATTGGACATTTTTAAAAACGAAGTCAGATCAGGGAGAAGAACGCGTTTGTGAAGAACCAAACAGGAAAACTAATACAGTAGTACAGAAAGAATAGAGTGATTTGAGCCACACTCATTCTTGCCTAATGTCAACATCACCATGGAACGTGTTTCTAAAAGAGTTTGCCAATGAACAGAAAGAGCTAAATAGTGACGTTCAGTGCAGGCATTGTGTGCTTCTGAAGCGGGGTTTCGTGTGTGCATGTGAACATGTGTTGTGTTGTGTGTGTGTGTGTGTGTGGTGTGTGTGTGCGTGTGTGTGCGTGTGTGTGTATGTGTGTGTGTGTGTGCATGCACGTGCGTGTGTGAATGTGTGTGTTTGTTTGCGTGAATGTGCGTGTGTGCGTGTGTGTGTATGTGCGTGTGTGTATATGTATGAACGTGCGCGTGTGAATGTGTGTGTGTTTGTGTGTGTATGTGTCTGTGTGTTTGTGTATGATGTGCGTGTGTGTGTGTGTGTATGTACGTGTGTGTGTATGTGCGTGTGTGTATGTGTATGCACGTGTGTGTGTGAATGAGTGTGTGTTTGTGTGTTTGTGTATGTGCGTGTGTGTGTATGTTTGTTTGTATAAATGTGCGTGTGTGTATGTGCGTGTATGTATGTGCGCGTATATATGTAATGTATGTGTGTATGCATGTAATGTATGTATGCATGTATGTAGGTGTGTATGTATGTAATGTATGTATGTATGTATGTATGATGTATGTATGTATGTATGTATGTATGTATGTGTGTATGTATGGTATATATGTATGCATGTATGTATGTATACATGGTGTGTACGTGTATGTGTATGAGTTTGTGTATATGTATTTCTATTTGTACGTGTATGTGTATACTATATACGTGAAGGAATTAGAACGTTATGACTGAAGCACACACAAATATGCACTTAAACGAATAACAAAAATTTTAAGAAACCCACTACTGACTATCAACCAATCAATCAATGAATTCAGTCTTATTTAAAAGCCACTGTTTCCATCGAGTCATACGAAAGTCAATTCAATCAGATTAGGCCAAAAAACGCCGTAATTTCTTCGTACATGAAATGACCCTTCCTCGATGCCCACTTAAGCTTTTTTTTGTAGATAACGAAGTTTTGTACTTGACTTGGATCAGTTTCTTCCTTGGAATAAGAAATTCGCCCTCAGTTCAAATCTCTATGAAATGTAGCAGTGAACGGCTTACCCGTGAAGTTTGTTGTTCTTGAGGCGATCCAGAAAAGTTAGAGATTTCAGGTTAACCGCATACAGAGGCCGTATTTCAAAGGCATAACGACTCAAAAAGAAGCCTGCGAATGACAATCTAGTCGCATTATAAAACAAAGAGTGAGTATCTGTGAAATTTTTCTGAACAAAAGAAGAACGTTAACTGGAAAATAAAGATTGAAAAGCGTTTTAAACCCTTTCATACTCAGATTTTGTTGGTGGTATTCAGAACTTGGAGTGGGCTAAATCCTTGCCTAGCCTACTTATACAATGATAAATGATGTTTGAAAACCGATCCCTTTGATCTCGGTATCACTAATCAGTATGTATTCTTTCTTTGATGCTAACGTTTCGACGGCTTCGTCTTCATCGAAGCGACGAGGACGCAATCTCGAGAACTCGAACAACTGTGTACCATCGACTCGGATCATCGGCTTTGATGAAGACGAAGCCATCGAAACGTTAGCCGGTAATAAGCATTATTTACCAACCTCGCATAAGCTTATCAAAGAAAGATTAGATAAATGATGTTGTTGGAACAACAATAAAATGCTGAATTGGCATTAACACGAACGAGAAAAAAATCATCTGAAAAAGTGTAGAAGCCTTACAGTCACGATGTTAACTTCTTATTTACTGCCTATTATAGTTTTCATGGCAGTGTATTGCGTGGGAAACAACCACAATGATGCTGAGATATTTGCAAAATTCCGGACCGCAGGTGTCTACGGTAGGAACGAACGCGCTATTACCTTTTCCGGAGGCTAACACGTTCACCACCAGACCATGCGGGGTCTTCCGTTTCGCCTGTCTCTCAGTTAGTTCGATTGATCAGCGCCATCAGCAAACACCCATCAACGGGATTGATCTAGGGAGTCCCTGAGGCTGTAGTCAGGCAAGAGCTGAGAGACACGAGAAACGAAGGACCCGCATGGTGTTGTGGTGAACGCGTTAGCCCCCGGAAAGGGTAATGGCGCGTTCGTTCCCACTGTAGACACCTGCGGTTCGGAGTTTTGCAAATTTCTCAGCATCATTGTGGCTTCCTTACAGTCATTTTCTTTTTCCATGAAATTACACTTATATAGTCGAACCCCACTAAAATTCACTTCGAGAACGCTTCTTCGGAAGCAGTCGAAGCAGTTCCCCAACCATAGGCGGCAATTCTTTATAAAGGCACCTAATTCGTTGATAATCTTAATTGAAATGGATGCAAAGAAATTACAGCACTGTTGACAAGGCTGTTGTGCAATATACACATACAATCATTCCAATTCATTTGAGGAACTTTACCATCAAAACCAACGTGGTGGTGAACAGCTTTGACATAATGGGATATCTTGACAAGCCTCTTCCAATATCGAGAAAGTAGGTGATAATGCCAATATATTTTATGACTCCGTCTATGGTTCAAATGGCGTCCATACAAGAAAGTCTACTTAGTCAATTGATTAGGCTTCATGGAAGCTCCTTACTATGCATAATGGGACAAGATCTCGTAGAAGACCTTTGTGAATACAACATTTCGTTTTTCGCTCTACTCGATGAAGAACAGGTGAATTATTATGGTAGCATTGCGCACGTTAGGATGCGAATTAGAACAAACAGAAGCAATCAAATTTCAACCACAATGAGGCTGAGATCTTTGCAAAACTCCAGACGGCAGGTGTCTGCGGTAGGAACTGAACCCCCGACTACCCTTCCCGGAGGCTAAAAAAGTTGACGTCACGCAAATTTTTTTCAAGTCTCTATAAAGCCTCTACCACTCGGAGATACTCTTTTGTACAGGACGGATGTTGATCTACCGCCGTCATTCAATATGGGCTGGATTTTTGGCGTCGCGTCCTGCAGCAGTCGGTGCTATGTAAGCTGGCACATAAATTCCGGTTGATGTTAAAACCGACTTCCACTAAACCTCGACAAAAAATCGACACTTTCTTTGATCAAAAAAATATCTGGGAATCATAAGAAACGAGTGGTGCATGTAAGATCTATAAAGAAAAGCATTACTATCAAACATAAGGGAAAATTGGACATCACAGAAAGAAAAAACAGGAAGGCATTGTGGAATGCCAACTTGCCTAATGTCTAATACGGAAAACACTTGCAAACAATTTCTGATTGGATTAAGATTCATACTGATGCTGATTGAATATGGGAAGAGTCTATGCGATTCCTTGACGCTACTCGTTAACTGCACATATCAATACCTGTAAGGGTGCGTGTGGCACAGTGGTTGGAGGCGCCCTGCAGCACACACATGGAATCGATCCCGGAGCCTATGGCCCACCAATCCTTTAGTAACTGCGGGGTCGGAAAATTGGTACCAGACTTGTCTGGGAGGATGGTAGCACTAACTCGAGACATCGGTAGGCCACTGCGAGTCATTGTAAAGGCCAGATATGCATCCAACGATACTTAATGAAGTCGAATGCATGGCGCATACCTCAGGAATTGATCAACGCCGAGAGAAATAGAGAAAGAGGAAGAGAGAGCTTTATCCGTCAGTCGGTGACCCACCACCACATAGACGCACGACCGTACTTTATCATGGTGGGTTCAGTCAGTACGGCCCCAATGTCTCGCAAATCACTTCCATTTGAGAACTATCATATTTTATAAGCAGAAAAATCTAAAAGTTGTCTTCTTTAGAAAGCAAAAATTTGCAAATTTTCTTCGACTTTCCGTTCATTCTTCAGTTTATCGTCTTTCAAATTCAGCGATAAATTTCCTGATGAAGTTTGAACCATTTTAATGATTTATATGAATCTAACCAGCTGCTGAAAACCACATTACTTATAATTTTCCAATATTTCGCCAGTCCGATGCCTAATAGGCTCACATTTGCTACTTGGAGAAAAACGGTTCAAACGACTGATCTGATACATGCGCTTCCTCTTATGCGATATGTCTTCAACTTCGTTTACACCTATCGCCATCTATGTGTTTCATGCGCTGTCGGATTTTCTCCTACAGCATAGAATTGTCCGAATCGAAATCATAAAGAAAACCCAAAAACTCCGAATCGAACCCCGAGGAGCACTACACATCCATCATCAAACACTCTTTGCAAAGTACATCGTCGACATAACCACAAACGTAACGAAGCAACCACTGAGTTGAGGACGGAAAAAAGTGCCGCAGCGACCAACGCTTTTCATTGTTGGTCTGTTGATCCAGCTGAGCTTCCCCACGTGTAGAAAAACCTTGTTATAGCTGCTTGAAACACCCATTAGAGAAGCAGGTAAACAAAACGAGTATTTGCATCTGAGACTCACTTGAAAGCAGCAATCAAGAATGACTGATACCAGTATGTTAATTGTTAAGTTGTCCGGAAAGTTCTTCAAGTTGTTACTTAGTTCGGGGTCATATTAAGTATCTTTCTTATTCAAAACAACCACTGTTCTATTTCGAATAGATCACCCTCCTATAAAGAGGTTTATGGGTGGAACATGAAATGTAGTTGCTAACTGCCAAATGACTTCAACACACTATGAAAGATGTGAGTCAAACGTGATTCATACGTGTCGGGGCTCTTCTCCATGTGTAAGCAATTGCCGCGTAATCGTTATTTGCGATACCTTTTGCGCCATACTAGATCGTGAGCATTAAAACATAAGTTCTACAGAACGTCTCTAGAGAGAATCTATTCTTCACACAGCATAATTTACAAAAACAAGACTGGTTGAAAGGGGAGTTTGGTCGTCTCATTGAGTCCCATAGCGACGCCTCCGCCTGCTGCGCGGGCATTGTACTACACAACTGTCTTTGCCTTTGACAAGCAGGCTGGCACAATATCTCCGATGCAGTTGTACATCAAAATTCCAACACTAACCTGTCTGCCTTTATCAGTGTTCTTCCATACACCGTACCATCCAAAATAGTAATGGCTCTGAACTCCATAGCGCCCAAAAAGCACAACCTATACACGATACGACATCACACATCGTCCGAATACCAGTTTTCTTCATCCATTTCGTGATCTCGTATCTATCATTTCCAAAGGTTTTCAGATATATGTGTGGATTCAGATTCAACTTGACGATTTTTGGTGCTGTTCATGTCAGTCACTGCTCAAAATTCGAATTCTAGACAGTAGAATAATATCGGTGGCCGACGAACTGGAGTAGATTTTCAATTGACTGCTCATCGAGAATAAATAGATCTTTAAGACACCGGGCGGAATGACAAACTTTTTTTGGTCCACGTTGAATAGTCTAAAGAAAGGGAATCAAAGGATAAGGACGAATACACAAAAAACCAATACTTTTCTTTAATGAATTGCTTTATGAATCCTTAACAGAGAGAACTAGAGATGTGGACAATGCAAAGATGAATCACGGTGACTGATAAGTACTCAAAAGGTTAAAGAATTCACTGGTGTCCCCTCTCAGTTGAGATTGATAAAACTGCCAAGGTTTTAATTGAGTACTCGAGCACCTGTTCCACTCTATCTGTTCCAATTTAAGGCGAATAAAATAAAAATGTTTTCTAGATCATTAAGTTAACAAGAGTTTGTTACAAGGCTTCATTCAGCTAACGTTTCGACGTTTTCTTCCAAAAAAAAAAGAAAAAAGGTAAGCTGTTTGGCACTCGTTCTTTGGAGGTTACGCCACTCATTCGATCCTATTAAACATTGCAAATGTGGTGCGTTCCCACATCCTAAACCTTGAGCTCGGCTTACAATAGGTAGCAGAATGCTTTTATTCAACAAACTCCACAAATTGGGCCATAGATTGCATAGCAATATTTACTCTGCTTGCGCACCACGATCAACTTATTACCTAGGTAAGCCCTGTTCTACTGTGTTCTGCTGTTTCCATAGTGAACTTCCAAGAATGTGACGGCAACGTACGTGTCACGTAAATCCAACATTTTATTAAATCAAAACTAAAACAGGCACATCTATCACATGTAAAACTATGTTTCCTCTGGTGTTTTCTTCGTTGAATAGAAGGGTATCCAAAGATTTGTTCCTAAAAAAATTTCATGGAAAGTGCTTCTACTATGAAGATCCTTTAAATTAAAAAAGGAAGATTTCATCGCAGGTTCCAATCCTTTTTTCCGAAGTAGGATTGGTCAAACAGAAAGTAAATACTGCATGAAGAAATCCTTCACGACGTGAAGCTACTTTGTAAAAGAAAATAAAACACATGTAAATTAGCATGGTTACCATATTTTTGCCTCTCACGAACAAGTGCCGTCGTTTCCTTTAAATATTTATCGAAATCTTCTGGCGTGTATGTGAAGTAGTAGTAAAACTAAACAAGAACGCTACACAGTGCTTCGTTCACAAAAAGTCAGTTGGCTATAAAATCCCGTAGCATGGACCCATACAAAATGAAGCCCACGACTGTTTAGATCTCCAAAAAGTGATAGTAACTTAAATACGAACCGAGGGAAGTGTTGGGCCGATCAATGCGCAGGATAGCACACAGAATAACATATACGAAAGAGCTTGAGGATAACGCAGAAAGAACCGTCTGAAAAAAGGACGCGTCAGTGGCAATCAACTTCACAAAAAAGACCTAAATACTAGGATAGTCACTAGATTCCCCAGATAAACAAAGAAAAACTAGAATAATAAAGTATTCCACAGTCTCGCTGGTTTCTATTAGGTTCAGGTTGTCAAAGATAATGGAAACAATAACGACAAATCCTTCGCCGACATCACATCAGTCAATAGTGATACAAAAACACTAGAGTGATGTCGAAAAGAGATAAACAAAGAAAGAATTGGAGAGAATGCTGGAATTTAAATGCCAAGAAGTACATACCTAACAAAAGCGGGGACAATGCCCCTGCGCGGTTGATAGTAGGTAGCACGGTGCCGGTGGAAGGAGAGCGACTGATGTACGACAGTCAGACACCGCATGACGAGCAGCATAGGGCAGAATCTGACCTCTTAACCTCTTAGTTGTTGAAATGGATACATCCTGAACAGAGCACAGTGTTCCAATAAACAGGTCAGACTTAGAAACGACAAACCTCATGGAGCAGAGCCCACTGATGACGATAACATAGAGATTTGAACGAAAGATTTATACAGAAACTGTGATTCAATAATGGCAATAACAACAAATAAACTAGTAACTGTGACCAACAAAACATGCTGAATAGGCTATATCCTCTCGTATACGTATACAGCATCGATACCATCGCCAATTTGAGCGATTGGTTTAAAATGGTCGCATTCAGGAAGAGGGAATCGACAACATAACAACGATGCACCCGACCTCATTTCACTCAGCTTCGGTAGTAAATCAACCATCTAAAAGAGATGTTGGTAAAAAGTACCACAAAGAAAATACTTGTAATATGGCTTTCCATTGAACTAGAGAACGAAAAAAAAGCATCGGCGAAGTAGAATTTGGGACTTGTGAAAATTTTAATCAGCAAAACATTGCACTCAAGAAGTTTAAGACATGGAACAAACAACGAACAACAAACTCTCGCTATTTCCAAGAAATAATTCTCTTCTACACTTATATTTCTTATTTACGCCATTCATAGAACTGAAGAAAATCTCCCTAATAAACGCATGAGACTCGCTCTCTGGCTCTTCTACACTAGAAGGGATATACTTCAATGTGACTGAACAAACGGCCAGAAAAGCACCAAGACGTAAATGACCGTCTACACCTTAATGGCTTTGTTGGAGGTTTGTTCAGTCGCAATGGATCATATTTCCTCTAAGAAAATTTAACCCTGGAAGCCATGAACAGTTATCTTAATAACCTTACTGCTAACAATTTCTCTACAATTTTGACACATCGCAGCTTAGAGTTCAGTATAGGGTCAAAATAATCTGCAATATGCTTCATGCTTAAAATGCACAATATGAATCCTTATATCCCATTATATGAACCCCATTCTAGAAAACTGTAACCTATCAAGCGAGATATTTAAACTAGAAGGACGACATTCACATGCTCAGGTAATTTTGCAGGTCGCCATTCTGCGAAAACTAACAATTCCAAGAACCGACTAAGCAGCAATTCGTATGTATCTGTTGAAACTACTATTAGCACAAAGCACAAATGAGCACCTACCATGTTTTCGGCACCGAATATCAGCGCCGTATTGAAACGTTCCAAGTCGGTTTTAAAAATATCCATTCGGCGAAATCTAGCTTTGCTACTGAGACCAGCTCTAGCAGCACGATACTTCGAATACGCCACCAGGATCCCGTTCAGTTCCACTCCGGTACTAGCGATACCTTCGGAGGCACATTGCATAACCTACACAACTTAATTTCGCCGTGGAATGGGAAGACAAAACACATCAATCAATGTAAAATCATTACGGAGTTACACGGTGTGACCGCAAACAAAAAGTAAGATTTCAAGGAGCAGCCTTCGAAACGAAATCAAAATGCTTCAGTACCGATTTTAATTCATTACTGAACGCTAACAGGGCGCGTGTCGTGCAGTGGTTGGAGGCGCCACTGCAACACACGCGCCCTGTTAGCGTGGAAGCGATCTCGGCGCCCTTGGCTCACCAAGCCTTCCATCCTTCCGGAGTCGGCAAATTGGTACCAGACTTGTCTGGGAGGATAGCAGCACTGGCTCGATACATCGGTAGGTCACCGCGAGTCATTGTAAAGGCCAGATATACATTCAATTACCTCCAAACGATAATGAAGTCCAATGCATGGCACATCCCTCAGGGATTGACCGAGAGCTTTTTTTACTGAACGCTAATGACTCCATAAATAATGAATAGTTGAACCTGAACCCCAATCTTGTAGATATAAAACTCTATCACTCAACTTCTTCATGTAAGTGGTATCCAACCAACAACGCACAGAAAAGAATAAATACTAAGCAATAATCTCTCATAAAAAGAATTGACAACATATAGCAAACAACTTAAAACTATACTTTCGACTAGCCGTACTCGACTTACTTGTGTCAACACCATGTATTGAGCAATAACGAATAACAACCATATGACAATATATGCCCTAGAGGAATGATGATTAATGCACGATATATCTACAAACTCAAGTGAATGAACAAGTCAATTATCCTAGCAGATAATTAAGATACCAGTCAGTGGGGAAATCAGGAGAATAACTTTACCGAGTTAATTCCGATGAACCGCAAAACCTAGTTGATTAGATGAAGCTATTGCTGAGTTTCTACCAGGGTTGTAGCAGCCGATGAAACAACCGGTGCAATGAGTCGGTTGAAACGCGCCTTTCGCAAGAGTGTTCGTGTGGTCTTCTGGACTTTTTTCTGCTTCTTCACTCTCTCCATGAGATCCTGACCTCTATGTGTGACTCCATCACACTGATCCATTTTGGACAACAGCGATTCTAAATCTCCTTTGCGAATTGGTTTCACCGAGATGTCGCGGACCGCCCGAAATTGACCACAGTTGTTCACATGCTCATTTTCAAGACGGAAGTAATTCCAAATAAAACGACGGAACACTTCAGCCGGTGCTGTCAAGGTCGTAAGAAAATCAGAGTCCAGCGTCCACGCTTCGCCCAGTGACACGTTGAGAACCCACGAAAGACGTAATACAAAATCTTGGACTATAGCAGCGTAATAATAATATTTGCTCCCGTAAATCATCTCTTCACGAAGAAACGGTGCTTCTTTTGGTGCTCGAGGGTCAATCAAGCCCCAATCCATGAAGACATCCCATAAAAAGGTGTAAGTGAAAGAAAGGATATAAGATGCGATCCATATGTAAAAAAATGGTGATGTTACGTTTGGATCAGATTTCTCAGCCCATTTGTTCAAAGCTCCACAGGCTACTACAAGATACGTAGTAGAATACTTTCCAGCATTAACGAGATGTGGATGGACGCGCTTGGTATCACGATATCGCCGTAGACATTGCATAAATCGAACGGTAGCCGGAATGATCGACACGAATGATCGTACTCCTGACGCAGACATACACATATCCTTGCCTGTAGTTATGTCAACATAGCCCCATGGCACCGCACCGGTGGTAGCATTCATTGCTCGAATCGCGAGGAAATTGTCTAATGAGTAGTCGACCTCTGTCGAGTAGAAACATAAGAAATACTGAAAGTCGAGGAAGGTTGTAGTAAGTGAATTCATTTGGTCACCCAGCCAGAAATCCGTAAAGGTGACAAAATGAAGTGGAGCCGTGAAGCACTTGTAACAATGCTGAATCAGCCACCATCGCGACTTCTTGTGAAACAGATAATCTGGTTTTGAGAGAGGATTGAACATGATCACGGCACATACTATCATTAGCAACAGAGGAGGGGCAAATGGGGGTATATGAATAAGATGAGCATATAGATAAGCGAGAACCGCACATGCCCACAGCATGATCATGAATGCCGCTATCTGCATTAGTGTCTGGTAGGAAAGATGATGACGAGGATCGACTTCAAAAATCAACACATGATTTACACCAGCACCTGCCCATCCAGCCATATTCACACCACACATGAAAATTGAGAGAAATAACAGAAGCGGTCCACGGAACAACCGAACCGCAACCCATTGAGGTTCGTTAGGGCGTGTGCTTGCTCCCCACCACGACAAAAGTATCGATAGAATTAGGATAATGCTGGCGCCCATAAAAAGACCAAGGGAGAAAGTAGTGATAGGTTTTTGCTTCTCTGAAAGTGGAGGAACTTTGAGACGCTTCATTCCCGCTTGACGATTTCCACCTTCAAGCTCATTAATTACTGATGTCTCAACATTGTTTATTAATGTTTCAATTTCTCGGTTGAGAAAAAAGGAACTCTTTTCAACTTTGTTGATTCGCCAGTCCAATCCGCGCTCATTCCCGGTCAGCTTATCATGCTTCTTGAGAATTTTCCGAAATCCTGTTGCATTCAGTTGTTGGTAATTCTGCACCAAAACAAGACCAAGATAGAACTCTGAGAATGCTAGCTTTAACTGTTGACTAGTTTTAATAGTCTCCTTATGCAGCTTATCACGACCGCCAAATCTCTTTCTCAAGGTTGTTGGTTCGGTGCGTGACTGGACCACTTCCTTAAACATCTGGAGTTCAGACTGTAACTCATGGTATTTTCCTTGGGCTTCTGCTATCTTTTGTGAAAAGAAAAGATTAATTTTAGTGAGCTCATTTTCACATTCATTGAAGAATTTCTCATCGATCTGAGCAATGTGCTCCTCGCGGCGTTCTTCTTCGGATGGAACTTCCATCATGTTGTCATAGAGAAGATTCTTGAGTGCCTCATAGTTGATGTACTGCTTGCGCCATTCGGGTGTCAAGTGACTAGCCAGCTGCTCGCCGAACTTCATCTGAAACAGAAAAGGTGAACGATTTAATGTATAACTCACTACACGTCCATCTCCGGATCCCAGATCAATGAGCGGGCCTTGCTTCGGTGTGCATTCGGCTAGAGCGCGAGATACGTTTTTGAGTTGTACGGGGGTAGCGGGCACGAAAGGAATGCAGACGCGACGCATTGCTGGAGCAAGAAACGGAATCGCGGCAAATGAGATGCCAATTGCGGTTGCGCCGGCAATGCCGGCCACGATCAAACCGCTACTCATGCCCATTGCGCTCGCTGAAAGTATAAACTGACACAAGTGCACCTAAGAAGAAGACCAAGTTAGCTAGAGAGCTGAACAGTTGCTAAATCGAGTCTGAGTTAATCACAGGTATGACCCCATGTATGATGTCCAAAATCAGAACGGTCATTGCCTTCATCTACAAATTTTAATCGCTTAGATTACTTTTTAGACCACTTCTTTCAAATGATTGCGACAAGGTTTCTCAAAATATAGAACACACTATCTTTTCATGCTAACCACTTCTTTTTTCGCTAGTTTCAACGCTGGATATTTTTCTCTATTCTGAACTGTAAACTACTTCTAAAGTCGAAGCATCAGATACCACAACGTCCATTCGCTGTTCATGTATTCAAGAACTTTGTCACTAATTAGGCCAAGTTTTTATGCAGCAAAAAAGACATCGTGTACTTTCCAAACAGGTAACGTACGAATTTTTACACTCAGGTAGGCAAGTCTTGCATCAGTGGCATGAGCACCACCCACAACAGAATTCCAATAGTGCAAACGCGAGCGCATTAGGCTTACGATAAGCCGTTCTCTACATAAACCAGGTGGAATATTTCAAAATACCTCGAAAACTGATTAAACCTTGTGATAACAAGCCCGCATAAGCACACTGAGATAAGGAAATATGGCTGGTCCTCAATACATGCAGCGCTCAACGCTTTTTCTTAACTTCGTTAATCTAGTAATAACCTAAAGAGCTATGCATGACCCCGATTGCCATTCGCCTACTACAAACGTAAAAGGACGTAAAAGATAGAAAAGTCAAAGCGAACACACCTCAAACACAAGAGATAACAAGAGGCAGATTGAAGTGACAGTAGTAACGAGTTTGTTATCTCATGAGAGAAACATCTGAAATTTCGTTGTCATTTTTCAACGGATAGTTGGGCAATAAAAAGTAAGCGAGGAAAAAACACCCCGAATACAATGGTCCGAAAGTCACATAAAATCAATAACGCCGAGAAACGAATCTTTAGACAGTACGTTGTTCATTCAATAGTGAGCACCTAAGCTTTACATTTCTTTGATCAACAAAAGTACTGAAGTTGATGAGTCATTTATCCATATCATTGTCATTGTTGAATGTATACTGTACTGGACTACTCAATGGACGTAATTCTTCTCGTTCATTCATTTCATAGAATAACTTCTACAGTATTGTTATTACGTTTAGATGGTCCAGAATCCATATTCTTTGCGGGATTGATGGCTTGGTTCTTATGAGAAAACCAAGGCGAATAATACCTGAACATTTGCATCTGACCGACAAACAGCGTTCGTTTCAATCACTATATTGCTTCCACGCGCTGCTTTCTTTGTTTCGCACCTATCTGTTGTCATGAAATTTCACCTGAACTAAACAGTGACACCCATGCTTGTAATGTCTCCTCATTCCTCATCGATTACAAGTGCTAGGAGACTCTCACGCGACCACTTATCTTTCCAGCGACAACAACCGATTCATTAATGAGGATCTTATTCACTAAACCACTTTGTCCCTCCCTAACAAAGTCGACTGCTTTCCCTTGTGTATTTGGTCATGCACTACAGAAATAGACTATCGAGAGGATCCATTTTTGAAGGGTAAAGCCGCCGAAACAGTTTCATTAAAAATCAGACCAGTATGTTGCGAAATATAACTCGTATATAATGCTGAGATATTTGCAAAACTCCGGATCGCAGGTGTATGCGGTGGAGAACGAACGCGCTATTCGATCCCATGTGCGTGTTGCATGATCAATAGAACAGCTGATAGACAGGCAAAACGAAGGACCCAGATGGTGTGGTGGTGAAGTGCGCTACTCCCCGGTGAGGACAATAGCGCGTTCGTTCCCCACCGCATACACCTGCGGTCCGGAGTTTTGCAAATATCTCAGCATTATAAACGAGTTATATTTCGTAACACACCCTACCATTAAAAAGAAAAAGGCAGTAAATAAAAGGGTTAAGATCAGCCCAGTACCTTCGACATTTCTGGCAGCGGTGAAACACCGACTGTAAAGGAAAACGCCCAGTGAGTCACGCAAATTGTTCACTTTTTGCCTCTTGACATTATTTTTAACTTGGAACTTCATATTTTTCAAACCGCTCGGAATTAGTAATCAATATCTTCTTCGACAACTAGACGAACACGAAATTGATAAAGATGTTTATTCGAGTATCGTTTCGACGTCTTCGTTTTCCACGGAGCCGATGGTCCACAGTCAGTCGTCTTCTCAATGTGACAACTTCGTCTTCGTATTGAGTTGATAACGATTGTCCGTCGAAAAACAAACTATTGTCAACAGATAATCATTATCAAAAACAATCGTCCTATATAAAAAACCGCTCCCGGGTGAAGTTGCCTTATTCAGACGGTGCTCCACTAAGATTAGACTCGATACGAAGACAAAGACGGCACATCAACAAGATGAGCGACGGTGGACCACCGGCTCGGATCGTCGCCTCTGATGAAGACGAAGAGGTCGAAACGTTAGGCGAATAAAAATTTTTTTCAACCTCGTGTTAGCTTAACAATCTAAGAATGTATTGAAACTTCATAGTTTCAACATAGAACGAAGAGTACAGAAATCGATCTTGAACACAAAGTAAATAGTTATCCAACGATGGGCAAGGACAGACAGCTAGCATGAACAGAACCTGATTGGAAGAAGTGCTTCAAAAACTGTAATAGGCTTACCCTTGACAACCCAGCAAAACAGAAGGTTGAGCAACCGTAAACAGAAACCACTTTTACTAAAACCACATTAACCAGTATTAACCTGGCACAAAAAGAAACCGACCAAATCGATAGACATGTGTAGGTACGAAACATGTGTGTGGAAACAACATAACATATTTAATAACATTCCTTGTACAAATGTAGTGGTAGTTCAGTAACAGAGATAATGCCCAATAAAGCACTCAAGGCCCTCGTACGACTCCACATCGAACTAATCACATCTGCCTCCGATCACTCCTTGTTGGCGAAATAGTACTAGGTAAGCTTCACACGATCCATAGATAGCAGTGATGGCATTTGGGCCCAAGAACTAGGATCGTTCCAGTAGATTTATCTCAGGATTCCAGGAAGGACCGAAGGCACTCAACGAGCATTCAACAACGTCCATAGAGAAACCAAAAACTTCGAGCAGCAGCAGAACTCTTGCAATTGCAAATTCGAAGATCTTCGTGAATGATTGATGCTAGGGAACGAATCGAATGAATCAAGTGCTCAGATTCGCACAACATGTTACGTTTGGTCATATAAAAGGACGCAACCATTTATCCTCTCAAGTAGAAGATTTTCTGCTGGTTCGTCGTTAGACAGATGAGGTACAACAGTAGGGACGAATGGCGGCTCCGTGGGAATGACTCGAGTGATTGACATAAAGATAGACATAAGCGCGCTAACACTGAAACCCTCGACACCTAAAAAGAATTCAATTTAAAAGTAATAAATTGCTAGACAGCTAGCTGACTGAATAAATATAAAGCAGTAGAACATTTCCTATAAAACCACCACTCATATTTAAAATTTGAGAAATCTATAATGAATAAGGAATACTACAAATTACAAGGTCGCGTAAACTGCTTAAAAAATACAAAAAAGCTGGAAGTACAAACATTGAACGTCCACGAAAACAGTGGGAACATCTTGGCCAATGTATGGATATTTTAAAAAGGATAAAGCTCTCGGCGTTGATCAATCCCACGCATTCAACCTCATTAAGTATCGTTGGAGGTGATTGAATGCATAGCTGGCCTTTACAATGACTCGCAGTGGCATACTGATGCATCGAGCCAGTGTTGCTATCCTCCCAGACAAGTGTGGTACCAAACTGCCGACCCCGGAGGGATGGAAGGCTTAGTGGGCCATAGAGGCGGGGATCGATTCCACGTGTGTGTTGCAGTGGCGCCTCGAACCACTGCGCCACACGCGCTCTGTGGATATTTTACAACATATAAATTAAGTCACTCAATCACGTGATTAAAAGCAGAGGCATAGAGATAGAAGACGAGCTGTAATCCACAAAATAGAAAACCTATTCACAATTTTTGTACAATGATCTTGAGATGAAATATGCTAATTTAAACTTGGAAGCAACCTTTGTTTTCGCTCTGTGCGCATTGGAATCAACGCATTTCGACTGTCATGTGTTAAAAGTTCAGTTGTGAATTGAAGCATATGAAATTACAAGCTAACTCCAAGATATAGTACCCCGCGTCTGAACAGAAAATAGAAAACAGCGCTTCTGGTACATAACATCTAGACAAAATACGAACTTGAGAAATATGAGTGTAATAAGTCATCTCAATATAGCGAAACACAGAAGAGCCGATCACATAACTGGAAGGACGGATGACAGAAGGGCGAAAAGAACTGTAGAGTGGAGCACGCAAGAATGCAGGGGTACCTAAACACGGCCAGCTACACGTTGAGTGGACCTGTTCGTAACCAAAGTTGGTCGGCTGTACTTGCAGATGCATTTGTTTTACAGATCACCGCATGAGACCCGCACGCACCACCATGCTCGAATAAAGCCACCGAAATAGACGACACCACCAAAGACGACTACTGCGAGGGAAGGAAACGAATGACAAATGTGCTGGGGTCTAAACAGCTCGTGAGGATGGACCGTCCAAGTATCCAAGTATCCAAGCAGTAAGTCATCGCGTCATTCGTACATATACGCTATACTTTACATGCCTCCCAACGGTTTACCGCCTTATCGTGGTTGGGAGGCGTTCCTGGGTGTCGTCACCCGGCAGGGTCTCCCAAGCTGAGAAAAAGTTCGACGTTTCCATCAGTAAACCTATCTAAGTGTAGGCTAATACCAAGACCCACCATCGTCCTGGTATCAAAGTAGTCGCATGGTGGCAAACCCTCTGATCCACAACGGCGGCGACTACCTGTAGTGGTAACGACCCGGGGCAGACAGGCTGACCTCGGGACTCCAAGAAACGACGATGGCTAAGCCAGCAAAACTCCGAAAAGTGGAAATTGTGCTGTGGCCCGCACAACCAGTGGAGACGGGTCGTCCAAGTATCCCGGTATCCCAGCACTTTACATCAAATCACATTACCAGTTATTTCAGAGTAAATTAATCTACCAGTATGTACTTTGACACAAAACTTAAACAACAACAACAATAGTCGACAGACGGACGACAGCTTAAATCGCAACAACAAAAGACAGTGGTGCAACTGAAGTATCGCTAGCTCAGCACTACCCATGCGTCTGTCTCCCGGGGTTGGCGCGGATTGCGTGACTTCCGTTTTTCTTCCCTCAAACCGCTTTGGATTGCTGTGTTCTGCTGATCTTTCTGTTAGTCAGTTGTCCTACTTTCTTCCTAGATGTCTTTTCTACCAAAATTTCGAACAACACTTTTTGGGATGGCTCAATGTGGATTACGGCGTTTGTCCACTCCTAAACCTACTGGTACGTTACGTTTTCCTGATTTCAGATATCCTTAGCATATGGGAATGACTGAGTATAGTGAATTCATAGTCACTATTTGTTGCAGCCTTTTATTTTTTCAATTTGTTTTCGTTATTGGTTCTCGTGATGTAGGATTTCTCTCGCTGAAGCTCTCACCGATTGACAGGGCAAACTTTAAATCTTCACTAGGGAAACCAAATATTGTTTGACAACGGAACGTAAACCTGGACAGACTTCTTCGTTGATGTTTGGAGATCACAGAGTTTAGTTATATCAAGGATCAAAGGCGGAGCCCGCTGTTTGTGAATAGGACCTGTCCTGAGACACAACGAGGTTCACATAGAGACTTTGTTCCCTTATACTCTATTAAAGGGTCGGCCTTCAAGACCCTTAAGCCTCGTGCCAGGTGAATAATTCAAGAAGAAATAGGAATGTGTCTGTTGCTTGAAATCCACCTCAGAATCGGTAGGAAGACAATGTCTTTGGGTTGTTCAGAGGATACTGATGCTCCCAAGGCTTCCTTGCTCGTATGACCTGATTCTGCTAATCGTCTAATAACTTGTGTGGGCACCAATAATCTCCATCCGTCTCCGTTAGGCACCAGAGTTGCTGATTGCATTCTTCTACTCGACTGTAAGGTCATCACAGTTGGTATGAAGCCTTTTATTTCCATTGTTTTAGCAGAGAAGGCAACCATGAGCAGCTTGAAGAATTCTACTATAATATAGAATTACCTGGCTTGTTTCCGTAGAAAATTTTTTTCCGCAAAACATTCATAACCTATAAAAACACTGACTTGGGACTTCGGTGGGCCACAGCGCATTAGTTTGCAGGCGAAACAGTGCATTCATTCTTAATGGAGCCTGATACATGGTGCATTTCTAATGGATAAGTTCAGCAGAACTCTATGTCCTTCATCCCCTCATTTGAATACTTACTGGGCTCGTAAATAATGATTGAAAAGCTGGAATCCTGTTACCTGTAAAACCCGAGACAAGTGTAAAGGTTTTCTATGCAGTAATTGTGGTAGTGATCATTTCATTCCTTCTTACAGGCTTGCAGTTAAATGAAGGCTCTCCCATGTCCCTTCCTTCTGATGACCTGGTTTCACCAAAAGTTGCAGCGCTTGTGGATGAGATAGCCAATCTAAGCTTGCTTGAAGTTTGTTTTGTCCAGGTTATTTCTATGTGGCCGATTTCGGAAACAGCATCGTTTTATTAATTTCTTGCAGGTAGCAGATTTAAACCGAGCATTGAAAAAGCGTCTAAATATTGCTGATCAGCCAATGATGCCTGCTGGTATGATGATGGCCGCTCACTCGGCTAATGCTGTTTCCACAGGTACGTTAACGATTTGTCATTTTTTGTTCACTGACTTTTCAATGTTAACTTTACGTCGCACGAAATTCAATCAGAAGAGATATTTGCTTTTGATGCACAGTCGAGACAACGACGTTCCGTTTTTGCCCATTATAAGTATAAGGATAGCATTTATAACCATGACCAGTACTCATGTTAACAAACACTCGAAATTTTCCTGGCTTTACTGTTAAAAGCTCCTAGAGGTGGTTTCATGCTTGCAGTTTTCTAACTTGGTACTTGAATGGCTCGTCCTCACTGGTTGTGCGGGCTCCAGTATAATCTCCATTTTTTCGGAGATTTGGTGGTTAAGCCATTGTGTTTTCCTGGAATCCCGAGATCATCCTGGCCAAAGTCTGCCCCAGGTCTGACCACCGCAGGCAGTTGCAGCCCTTGTGGATCAGAGGGAGATTTGCCACCATGCGACTAATTTGATACCAGGACGGTGGTGGAAACTGGTATTAGTTTAGTATTGGACCTTATTTGGTTTGCAGTTTAGAAATAGGATGTATAACTGACAGTAAATTTTCACTTTTGTCAGTCCAATAAGGCGTCATACTTAGTCTTTACTGCGTGCATTGTCGAATCTTCGAATGCCGTCGTCAGTGTTAGGATTCTTGCGTAATCTACAGCTGATTGGCCTTCGTGGTTTTCGCGCACTATTCCCACTTTAAAGTTTAAGCTGTTCTTCGTAGGACGATATCTTATTTTTTTACGTTAGAATCAAACAAAAGTTCAGTACCCTACCTCTCAAACTAATTAAATTCTACACTACTCTCAGAAGCAGAACGCGATTCCTCTTCCGATGTTCCTCAAAAGATAACGTACTCCGTTAAGTTGACGAAGTTTGATGATTCTAAAAAGATAGCACTTATCAAAGAAATCCGATCAACCATCCCTGGTCTCAACCTTGTTCAGGCGAAAAAGGTGTGCTGTGAATTTTTCCTAGTGGACAATTACTACATGTGTCATGTCATGCAACCGATGACTGAAGAGTGTTTTAGTTTGTGGAATCAGCACCAGTAGTCGTTAGAGAAGACATGGGAAAAGCTGAAGCCGAAGAAATGAAGGCAACTCTTGAGAATGCTGGCGCCACAATAGAAATTGTATGAAAGCTATTTGTTATTCGATGTTCTTTATTTCAAATCGACCTCATGGCTAAATGTTTACTCATATTTAGGAATTTTTTTACAGACATAGGTTGATTAAAATATTTACCCTTGACGTGTGTTTATTAATAGTTAATATTACTCAAAATTAAAATTAGCTTACGAATATGTTTATACATCATTGTTATTTTTTTTGTTTGGCTGTTTTTAAGTAATAAATTCTGTATTTATGCCTAAGAAGTTTGTGGGTTTTTTTGTGCTTTGGATACGTATCCCTGCAATTTGGGTTTGGGAATTACCAAAGAACTGACGGAACTACTGCACGCTGAAAAGAAGTTGTTGAATTGTGGTGCATTTCTTGAGAAATTACTAGCTTTGATGAGGATTCTTTCAGAAGGATGTGTTCAGAAGTCGAAGTTCGGGAATGTTTCAATTTCTGGGACAATGTATGCCAAAGATGGGGCTTCAAGCAGTGGGGTTAACGTTTCAAAGTATTAGTGTTATCGCTTTATTTAGCAGACGTTTTTTTTCCACATTGGTAATTCAGTTAAGATGCTAGAGAGTTGCTGGAGGTGCAACATAGGAGTTAAGCCGAAGACGGTCTAAGTTTTATTGATCAAATCTCAGTTCTAATTAATTAGTTAGTTAATTATAACTGCGGATTCATTTTTCGTCAGTTCTTCTGGTCACATGACCGGCCTATGTTTCGCGTTCAGCATATGTTTTCCTGAATCATGAAGACGAAATAATTTTCGAAGATGTGAACTGCGCTATCTTATTTGATATCGACACCGCTCAGGATGTTTGCAAGTGGTGCGTGAAGTTCTCAATGTCGATAGGGTATCAAATCACCTCTCAGTTGAATACCAGGACGGTGAAGAACTGTCAAGAGATAACCACTATGATGCTGAGATATTTGCAAAACTCCATACCGCAGGTGTTTTGCGGTGGGAACGAAAGCGCTATTACCCTTTCTGGGCGTAACGTGTTCACCACCACACCGTGTAGGTCCTTCGTTTCGCTTTTTTCTCAGCTAATTCTATCGACCACTGCCAATAGCAATCACCCGTTATTGGGATTGATCATGGGAGTCCAAATCAGCATTGAAGCCAGTTAAGCTGAGGCTATAGTTGAAATCACAATGCTAGCTTTTTATTCACTGCCTGTAATAATTTTTCATGGCAGGGTATTACGTGTGATACAACCAATATGATGCTGAGATATTTGGAAAACTCTGGACCGCAGGTGTTTTGTTTTCTTTTGAGTACAGCTTCAGCTTAACTGGGTTCGTTGCCTATTTGGGATCCCTAGATCAATCCCGTTGATGGGTGATTGTTGACGGTGCAGATCGATAGAACTAACTGAGAGAGAGAGACGAAACGAAGGACCCGCATGGTGTGGTGGTGAGGGCGTTAGCCCCCGGGAAAGGTGACAGCGCCTTCGTTCTCCACCGCAAAACACCTGATGTCCTGAGCTTTGCAAATATCTCAGCATCATAGTGCTTGTACCACACGTAATACTTTCCCATGAACAATTACAATAAGTAGTAAATAAAAAGTTAACACTGTCAAGAGATAATTGTGTTTTGAGTATATCACTGGCTTGGTGAGTAAGTGGTCGGACCCTCTTTCATGTCGTTTTCGTTGCTGATTGAAAGGTGACGCTCATGGAAGAATGAACTCTTCATTTCCGTTTCCTATACGTCGCAGCATAGGCTTCTATGTGTCTTCTACTCTGTTTTCCTCAGATTCGTTTTCAATCTTCTTTTCTCCTTTTTGATGAGCTCCTTAATCATCTTCTCTCTTTCATTAGTATTGCTGTGCTTGTGCTAAAAGTTTCGTGTTTGGATGATTTCAATTTCTTCAAAGCCAAAAGATTTATTTTTTCTTCAATTTGGTGATACTACATGCCAAGGACAGGTGGCATTAAGATCGTTCGATCCGTTCATAACCTCAGCGCGAACTTAGTCAAGGAGAACCGAGCTTCTCATTCCCGAAGAGTCGTGGGACTGGTAGGAGAATTGAGACTGTTAAGGCCCCAAGATACACGAGACCTATGAATGCCCTAAGTGCAAACTTGTCCCAAGATCGACTTTTGAGCAATAAAAATCAACTCGGAAAGCATCCACGGAAATTCATAAGGAAGGCAACAATCTTTAAGCAACCGTCAACCTCACACGTGAAAAGTACGAAGACTTTTATGAATGGTGGATGAGAAGAAACGAATCGAATGGGAAAAGCGCTGCGATCCTCACAACGGAAGATAAGTGTTGCAAAAGAAATCCATGCAGTGTATGAAAACCATTTTTAAAAAGCAGCAAAAATGTTCATTCCTTACAGACTGATATCCTATCAGCAGAAATTCACCTGCAGTGAGATCGCTGGCATTCTCTAGTATTCTCCCTCTGTCGTAGCCCTTATGATTTGTTCCCTAGTTAAGATTTGTCCTGGCTAAAACGACTATTTTGTAGCGAGAAATTTTAGACTCTAAAATCAAGCTAGCTTTCTACTCCTCTACGTAGCTTTGAAAACTACAGATGGTAATGTAGACTGGCTGTAAGATTCAGAACTAACCGTTATCCAGTTCCTTTCGTGGCGATTTCATGTACATTTTGCTAGCGCTACAAAGTTAGACCTGTGTTATTCTAACAGAATTTCATCACAAACGTAGGCCGTTACATTTCCGATAAAGCCCTTTGTAAATTTAGACGATTTTCATGGAACACAGGTTCCTATCGGCAATGTTTCATATCCATTCCGGACTCCCAGTGGAGATCAAACCGTTCAGGCTAATTTGGGTAGCAAAAAAGGGCGAAGTGCATCATATTGAAGGTATGTGGCTCTTCATTGAAAAACTAGACTGCCATTTAATTCAACTACTACGATCGTGGCCAGAATCACAGTTACTACTTTCAAAAGGGATAAAAGATCCTTTCAATGTTTTGTGGCAGCTACCTTCCTTTGGTTTTAACATATAACATTCTGATTTCGTAGAAGAAGGTGAACACTTAAAGGAACAACGTTGCTTGGTGATGGAATAAATCTTGATGAGAAAAATAGGAAGAGTGTCAAAGAAAACTGGGTGAGATATTGTAGCCCTAAAATGATAGTTTCAAAGGACATGCAGTTTTTCGCACACAACCGTGTTGCAGCCCTCGTGGATCAGAGGGAGATTTGCCACCATGCGACTTTGATACCAGGACGGCGGCGTATCCTTGTATTGGTTTACTCTTAGCTGGGCTTCCTGTAGAAACGCCGGACTCCTTTTCAGCTTGGGAGATCTTGCCGGCGGGACGAATCCCACCGCTGTACATCGCAGTCCGACACCCAAGAGCACCTCCCAGTCACGATGAGGCGGTAAACCATTGGGAGGGTCGCACCGCTAAAAATCACAAATCCAAATGTCTCTATTCTTGTCTGTTCGAAGGAAACTTGAGAGGTTATTTTTATTGTGCCGTCGGTATAACTTCCATATTTTATTGTTGATCTACAAATGAGAATGCACACGGTGGCAAAGCTGGTGCTGCTGTGGCGTTTATAAAAATCTCAATCTCGTTCTTCAACTCCTAAAAACAAGCATAATATCTACTATCACCACAATTTCGTGGATAAACGGCTGTCCACTCAGTCCAATATCATCACCTGCAGGTGTGCATCATTCTCAAGCAGACTCGGTTCCACGAAGTCCAACATATTTGAATCCGAAACATAGCTAACATGTTCTGGATATAGAGGTAGTAGCAAGCGCATCGCATTCAGTGTCCGTTCGGTTAGTCGAGGATCTGGTGTTGACAGAAGATTTGGTAGAATGAAGAACACACCTAAAATCACATGGCAGAGTCATCACCGGCATAACGGAAGTTAGTCATCATAAACAGCTTGCTACGTTCACACAGAATGGTGAATAGAGGGAGTGGATTAAGCGAATAGACTTCGCCATGACGGATTCACTTATATCTCTCGAACGAAAAGCTAGACGATAAAGTGCTCCGCGTTTATCAATCCTTGAGCAAGACCCCATCGCTTCGACTTCATCGAGAAACGTAGAGGTGATTGAATTTATATTTGGCCTGTATAGTGACTTACGATGGGCTTGTCAATGAATATAGTCAGCGTCTTTCACCCTATCATACAAGTTTTATACCAAATTGACGACCTATGACGGCTTAGTAGGGATCGAACCATTGAATACGTGTATACAGCTCAGCACCTTTGACATCTTGCTAATCTAGCCCAGTCTTACATGTACATGTAATAATTCTCATGTCTAAGTGGCGAAATGTGCTACGCTGTATGTTAACATTATGGTACATGATGAATCGTTTAAGGATTGTTGATTAAACAATCGTCAAACAAATAAACGAGAAGATAACTAAGTCACTACTCTATTCCAGAAGTGATTGAAAATCCATCGTTTGCTATCTTTTCATCAAGAACTAAGAGAGTAGGGGCCACTGCAAAGCTACGACGGAGAAGAACCAATACTTAGAGCATACAAGTGATGTTCAATGTTTGCACCAAAAAATCCAAGTGATTTGAAAGATAACCCAATTGCTACACAAACTATGGGGAAACGAAACCCAGAGTCATAACAGCACGTGCTTCTTCAGTTTTCTTTTCCTAAATGTATCCTTTGCCAATTTAAGAAATTTCCGTGACAAACAGATTTCGTACCAGATCCTATCATCAGTCCAATCCTATCACGGTTTGCACCAGTAAGCAAATTAACAATGGTCCACATACATTCCTGAAATAATTTCAAGATAGGGAAGAACC